>LGRX02005405.1:0-12378 GCA_001247695.2 Cymbomonas tetramitiformis
GGGTCCTCCGTGTGTGCAGGTGGGTGGTCGGATGCGGTCCTCCTTGTGTGCGGGTGGGTGGTCGGATATGGTCCTCCCTGTGGCACCTTTCGGGGCAGGTGCTGCCTCCAAAGAGGCGCAATAGATCCGCCCGCCATTTTCTCTTTTTTTTGCCGGCGCCTCATTGGTCGCGTACATGCAAGAGGCCATGTTTGTAGGATTCCGTATGTGAGGCACTCGGACCGCTCGTTGTGAACAGGGATGGACGACTTGAGGAGGTAGGTGCGGCTGCCCCATTGGTCACCACCAATAGCATCGCTTAGGGAGGGACGGCAGAAAGAACCTTGTGACATTCAACCCGAGCCACGTGTCAGTATCCAGGTTGTGACACTTGGGTCCCTCCTAATCGGCTTGCGCTCACCCGTCTCACCCGTCCCCGGGTCCTCTCCCCAGGTCTCTCCCCAGGTCCTCTCCCCAGGTCCTCTCAACAGGTCTTCTAAAAAGATTAGGAGTTTATAGGAACCTGTCGGGGATGGTTTGTGAGTCGATGGGCACCTCTGGGGAAAAGTTTAGGAATTTATAGGCACTTGTGGGGGATGGTTTGTGAGTCATTTGGGCACCTGCGGAAAAGTTTAAGAGTTTATAGGCACTTGTGGGGATGGTTTGTGAGTCGCTGGGCACCTCAGGGGAAAAGTTTAGGAGTTTATAGGAACCTGTGGGGGATGGTTTGTGAGTCGTTGGGCACCTCTGTGGAAAAGTTTAAGAGTTTATAGAACCTGTGGGGGATGGTTTGTGAGTCGTTGTGCACCTGGGAAAGAGTTTAAGAGTTTATAGGCACCTGTGGGGGATGGTTTGTGAGTCGCTGGGCACCTCTAAGAAAAGGTTTGAGAGTTTATAGGCACCTGAGAAGGTTGGTGCGTGAATCGTTGGGCAACTGTGGGGGATGGTCTGTGAGTCGGTGTGCACCTCTAGGAAAAAGTTTAAGAGTTTATAGGCACTTGTGGGGGGTGGTTTGTGAGTCGTTGTGCACCTGTGGGGGATCATTTAAGAGTTGCAGGGCACCATTGCGTGATATTTTATGAGCAGTTTGGCACCGCTGGGCGATATCTTAGCCTCCGCCCGGCTTTACCGGCTACCAAAGCCGGTTGATAATGATAAATCATTTTCATTACCGGGCAAGGCAGGCCCCATTATTATTATCTAGTTGAGGCAGTTGACACAAAACACATGGCCGGTTATACCAGTTCTGAAACAATCGAAGGTTTCGCAGCTTCTTCAGCGTTTCCATCTTGCAGCGGGACTTGACGCAATGCGAATTCCACTAGCGGAAGTCCATCACAAGACGCAACGTTGTTCGTCCCCGGCTTCGGCACCAGGAACACTCGGGATACGTGTTGTCGCCTCCTCGCTCGTACCCATGCGCCCGTTTTCAGACACCACCCGGTCTCTGCGGCCATCCACTCTAGCTGCAGAGGGGTGACGTCGCCCAACGACACTCCGTATTCGAAAGGCAAAGGCGCCTTGTCGACCGAGCGCATCCTTGCCCCTTTGCTGATCCACTGCATGACCTCGGAATTCGCGCCAGCTGCGCGCCATGCCCCCCTTCTGCTCCGCACCCTTTCCTGCAGGGTGGGCTCTTTTCGTTGGACGCCCCGAGGGGTGGAAGGCGTCCAACACTTTCCTGATCGGAAAATTAGGTCTGGGCTTGGGCACCTCGCCCAAGCCCTGACCCTTTACCTCCCTTGCCGCTGCCGCGGCCACCTTCACCTTTGCCAGCTCCGACGCCCGTTGCGCCTTTACCTTTGCCTCCTTGACGGTCACGAAAAGTCGAAACTTTGGCGCTGGCCTTGGCGTGCGTGTTCATCACGGCCTTCGCCTTCGTGGTAACGAACTCCTTCAACCACTTTGTGAGCACTGAGTCGCTCACCAGCCCGTCGCTTCCTGCGTACACCTTCTCCTCGATGAAGGTTAGCTTCGCCCGCAGCGCCTCAGCTTTGTCGTGAGAAGTTGCGTCAGACTCCATGCTCGCTGTGAGCTGCAGCATGGTGTAACGATTGCTGAGAAGGGCGAAAACGCCCTTGAACGGGTTGTGGGCGGTGTAAACGCGCTCGATCAACTCCTCCACCGATGGGGTGTCCTTCTCGTCCTGACACCAGTCCAAGGTCACCTCGGAGAACGCGATCGCATCGTGCATGTACGAAAGCGCAAACTTTTTCCTAGAGGTGCCCAGCGACTCACAAACCATCCCCCACAGGTGCCTATAAACTCCAGAGTGCCAAAGAATTCGGTCGAAGGATAAGCCTACACCTGCGTCACACGGTATCGAGGGCACCTCCTCCTCTTTCGGAATGTCTGCCAGTCTTCGTGGGGCTGCCAGCCAACCACATGCACGGGCTGTGTGAGAAAAGCCATATCACCAATCACGTCGTCCCGCGGCCAGTCTGTCACTCCTCTCACACGGCCTTGCTCCACTAAACTTATTTCAAGGTCAGCAGAGTCATCGGCAACGCCCCTAGCGCCCGCATCTCTCCTCAGTCTTACGTGGTCCTGCCCTGGACTATCTCCCACTTCGCCCGCACACCGTCACTTAGAGCCCTGTGAGTGCCACCCTCTTGACCGCCCGATCACCATCCTCAGCACACCCTTCATCAAAGCGAACGAAAATTGACAGGTCAGCTGATATCTCCTTGCCAGCGATCCAGCCCGCGAAGTCGCCGTGAAGAGCTGCCATCATTGGGTGCACCAACTCTCGGGGTCTGTGCTAGCAATACTCGGCGGGCACCCCTTCACACGGGGCGCCCAGGACTAGGAAGGGGGGACCCGGGGGTTCAAGCGTTACAGCTGGATTTCTCTTGTCAGCACCTGGGTGGGCACCGCGATGCTTTCCTTGCATTGAAAGGCGGTGCGGCGCTGGAGGGCTCCCCAACCCCCCTCCCCCCACACTGTGTGCCATGATTCGGATGTGTGGCTGTTCAGATCTGATCACGGCCTGTGCGGTGTCTGCGCGCTTCTCGCATCCGCTGGGTTGCATCGATGTGGGCACTGGGTGTAGTTGGGATACCTGCACCTTTGATCGCTGGCACTCGTGGTCGAGCCTGGGGCTGTGTGTTGAGCTGGCGTCTCGGCTATCTCCACGACAGTAGGCTGTTATAGCCAGCAGTTCCACAAGCGTGTGAAAGGCGGCGGGGCGGCGGGGGTGGGGGTGAGGGTCATGGTGTGCAGACTACGACTTGAGCACGAAGTTCTCGGAGGAATCGGAGCAAGAGCTGAAGCACAATGGCCAGCAGCTGAGCGACCGCCTGAAGCAGATTGAGGCGTTCGCGTTCGATGCGGTCGTCACTCAGCCCAAGCTGCACAATGCCTCCGCGGTGCGGTGCCTTTGCCATCGCCTCCTCGGCAGACTGCGCCCGGGCATCGTGCGGTGTCGCTCCGTGTGGGGCTCAGCTTGTACGTTGCACGGAACTCTGGTCGGATCGCTTAGACTCGTGGTGCTTGCGCGTCACCTCAACAGCTGGATGCATGCACCAATGAGAGGCAGAGTTGGATCGCACGGGTTAGCGTTGTCGTCGTATAGACTGGGGTCGTCATTATGGCGGACCATTGTGTAGACCCTGGTTACAAACACCCGTAAGTAGAGTTGCCGGCGCCTAGAGCAGCAGTGCCACCTTGCTGCTGGGGTGGTTGTATCAGTGTGAGCCGTCGCCCAGTGCGGCAGTGCCCATCCATCTCGCCGTGAGCATGCCAGCTTGATGTGATCGTGCGATAAATCAGACGTTGCTGCTCGGTGGTAAGATAAAGATAGTGGTAAGTGGCAGCAGATGGAGAATGGGTTTGCGTGCCCATCGACATCTTCCGCTGTGCTCAGATGAATGCCGCGGCGGATTGGTGACACGTGTTCGAATTTACCTCGACAGATGATGAGGAGACGGTGATGAATCTGTTGAGGAAGTAGCAGGACAGGAAGACACCAGCAAGGGTTGAAGGGGACGAGGGGAGGGGGGCGTGGGACTGCAGGATGTGGCCTTGAATGCGGCGATGGCCCTTGACATCGGCAATGCCAAGAAGCTGCTGCCGAACAAGCAGGACATCGACGGCACTGCGGCACTGCTGCTCAGAAACGCTGCGCGCCACGCAGGAGTCCCGACCCGGCAACAAAATACGCTGGTGGTGGACTGGGACAAGGAGGAGAAGTGGGAGAGGGAGAAGGAGGAACTTGCGAAGAAGAGACTAGACAGCAAGCTCAGCCGCGCGACCAAAATCATTGTTCCCGAGGCCAAGATACCGGAACACCCCTCACCGAGCCTCCTAGATGTATGGTGCCCAGGAAACCGCGCACCCAAGTCCTCGGCAAGAGCATGGATGGGCGCCAGCAAAGGCGGATTGCTCGCGGCATGTCCTGGCGCGCTAGGTCAATATCGAGGCAGTGAAGTCGGTGTGCAGGCCGCGATCGCGCAGTGCAACCTGACACGAGGCGAAGCTGTTGACTTGGAAGTAGTTTGAGGAGGGGTGGCTACTCGTGGTTGCCATCGTGCACCAAAGCGTTGTTGGCTTGCTTCATGCCAATGAGCTCTGATTGGTGCCGCAGCTCGGATTGATGCCACAGCTCTGATTGGTGCCGAAGCTCGGATTAATGCCGAAGCTCGGATTGATCCCACAGCTCTGATTTGTGCCGCAGCTCGATTGATCCCACAGCTCGGATTGATCACACAGCTCTGATTGATCCCACAGCTCTGATTGATGCCACAGCTCGGATTGATCCCACAGCTCTTATTGGTGCCACAGCGCCCGATTGTGTCTGCATTGCATGATGACCGTAGGCGCACATTCACATGTATGGCTTATTGCCTATTGAGTTTTGAGTTACATCTTGCCAAAATAGTGCGGCCATCGCAGCCGGGATACCGGGCAATGGATTCGGGTACAGAAGCGTGGTGGCAACCCCTTTTGCGCACCTGCTGCGGTATTCTAGGATGCGGCGTGGCTCTTGGATGTCGGTCACTGAATGTAGGTTGTGGCGATGGGGCGTGAGTGCGGGTGACAGAACAAGGCAGTGGAAGATGCCATGTCCATAGAAGTTGGAATTGCGAAAGTTCCACTTAAGATAGTTGCTGCACCCGTCGAGGACACCAAACCTTTGGCAAGCCCGGTTGCTGCGACTGCGGAGGAGCTGGAATGGGCGGCACTGCGGCGAGAAGCACAGCTGACGAACGGCCGCTGAATCGCGGGACCATGGTAGTGACTCGGTCGAGTAGGTGGCAGTACACATTCTATTGCCTTTCCAAATATGCAATTGTGTTGACAATTTTTAGGAGAAAAGTTTTGCGGGATTTAGAAGAAAATTTTGCATATTTGGCATTTCAGACATTCAGATGGGTGGGTTGAAAACAAAAGAGCTACGGCTCCGTAAGCTACGGATCTTGAATTCCAACTCTCTGTGTCATCTCTCGACTGTCGCATCTCGATCTGCCCGTGCAAGTGTCATCAGGTGTCGCTCCTCTGTCCGCTAGAGGAAACCACTAAAATTCCACCGCATTCCAATTTGAACACGAACAACAATGTGCCATGTATCAGAGATTTCCTGTGTGGCGCTGTCTCCAAGTCTGCAGCTGCAAGCGAGTGCCCGGCTGGCCGCATCGTCCTGGTCGCTGCATCCCGGCCAGCCAGCCGAAAATACCTCCACATGGGCTTATCTAACAGGGTGGTCGGGTCGATGTACCTGTACATAGCAGAACGGAGCTATGCCATCCAAAAAGCACCCCGGTGCTCCGACTGCCCGTGCACACGTTGATGCCCCCGCCCAGGTGCTGTGTCCTGCATGATGACCGCCCTCCGGAGGCGTGCAGCAGAAAGCCCCGAGGGCATGCTTCAGCCAAGTGTCCCTAAGGGACCCCAGCCAATGAGCCGAAAGCTGTCAGTGGGCTCTACCGAACCTCGATGCCGCGCACAACATTCCAGGAGCTCAGGCAAGCCCCGCACCGCAGCGGGCGGGGTGATCATAAGCCACCGTTTCGTCACCTGTAGCGAGCCCTTCTCCTTCCGCAGCACGAAGGTTAACGACCTGCCCACCTGCAAGAGCAGCGTCCTGCTGCAGCAGGCCGGCCCCGTTTCGGGCCTGGCAAAGGTGACAACCGTGTAGACACACTATCCCAGCAGGGTCAAGAACTTGCGGCTGCCGCGTCGAGAGCGTGTAAGCTCTGCCTTCTCATGCACTGGCAGCCACTGCGGCCCGCCGCCTCATGCAGCACCGGCAGCCACACCCGTTCTGTTTCTTGCCCCCCCACCTGATCAAGGCCTTCAGCCTGCAGAGACATCGCATGTGAGCATTCTCACCCACTGACCGGCCCTTAGCCGGCCCATAAAGTGGTAGTTTTGTATGGCGCATCAGAGGTTCAGATGCATGCTGCCGGCAGCCACCGCCCCCTTCCGCAGCAGTGCCCCAATGTATACGAGCACTGACTCCTCCACCG
This sequence comes from Cymbomonas tetramitiformis, assembly GCA_001247695.2. Taxonomy (NCBI): domain Eukaryota; kingdom Viridiplantae; phylum Chlorophyta; class Pyramimonadophyceae; order Pyramimonadales; family Pyramimonadaceae; genus Cymbomonas; species Cymbomonas tetramitiformis. Next base: position 6,447 of record LGRX02005405.1, read on the forward strand.
TAGGCAACCAAGCAAGTCACTGCCCTTCATGAAAGTGCATAAAGGCGAGGGATTTGGGTATGTAGTAACCTCGGGCACATTGTGCAGCCTGCATGGTCGTGATCTATAGCTGTGTCCTGGTGCCGAGTTTACACCGAGTGCCGAGTCCCACTCCTGGGCTCCACCTGCTTGCCCCTGCGGGAGCAGGATCCGATAGCCTGCCGCCCCTCGGGCGCATCCCCGCCTCGTGCAGGGACGTGCTGCCGCCCCCCCCCCGCGAGGGACCTGTGACAATGTGTGAGGGACCTACAACATACCATATTTTTTCGAGGGATATCTCGATGATACCTCGCGATCTCCGTGTATGCAGACTTTCTGCTCTTCTTCTATTAGGATTGCGATCCAACGAAATAGCGTTATTATGCGGGAGTGCGTATAATTATATTTTGCAATCATTTGGAATTAAACCATTGACAATCGTATTCGTCAGGCGCGTTTTCGTCTTATTAGATAGATTTCGTTCCGAACTCGCGGAACTAGAGATCGAAGACAACATCAGAGCGCACATTGCGTTCGACACCGCAGATTCGCAATCATTTTTCTTCATGAACTCCAGTCGCGCCGCCGGTACCTCGGCGTTCGCATCTTACGATTTTCGTACGTGGAGCATCGTGTGGCGGTCACAGAGGCGTCCTGTAGACACTCTTCTATTCATCTCGCCCACCTTCGTCGTGAGCGCAAGAGTTTTCATCGCTTCTAGGAAAGTTGGTGCACCGCTGTCTCGCAAAGCGAGACAGTATAGTACGGTGAATGCCGGAACTACATGGCCAGAAACAGCAGTGCCTGTCGGCAATATATCGGCCGCAAGGCATCCACAGAGACACGGGAAACAGGTGGTAACCCTCGTCTCCTTTGAGGTGTAAAGTTGGTACGTCTTGTTGCATGGCATGATTTGCACATGTCACATATACAGGAATGAGAAATTCGACTTCGATTTTTCTCGCAAAAAGTTCCATCGACACCGATCCCCATTATATTGCGAAATTCATGATTTGCATTTTTTTTTGCGGTAAAATCATGCACTGCGCTCCTACAGTAAAACGCGGTCTATAAGAAGGCGGGCTATAAGAAACTAGCCGCTAGTTTCTTTTTGCATATTTTAAGAAGGTCGTTAAGAAACTAGCCGCTAGGTTGGCGCTACACACTCAATGTGCTCAAAATACACTACACGCGATTGGCGCTAGGAACTCAAATCTGACACCCACCCAATAAGAAGCTAGCGGCTGGCCATTTATTCCCGCCTTCTTATAGACCGCGTTTTACTGTAGCAGCAATTCAAGTACCGCGATACTCCTTGCTTGGCTCGTCGACTCTACCACATTAAAATACTTCCGCCAGCATAGCTCGGAAGACGATCACCGTTTGGCGAGATCTGTACTCTGGTCGGTGACGACAGCGGGGATCGTGATCATCCTTGATTTCTTTTGTCGTTTATCGGTGCACGTCTGCTCGCATGCAGTTTTACTTTGGTATCGTCGACGAGCCAGCAGGGCACTTGCAGCAAAATGCCCACTCCAGGGTTTCCGAGTTGCATATGCAACACACCTCCTTCAAACACGACAGTCTGTCTCATGCAATATGAATTTCCCCGAAACAAATTTCCGTAACCTAACGACAGGTGAGTGGGCCAGCCCGATACGACAGCTGAGCCTGGCTGAGACCATAGCTGATGGCCCTGATGCCAAGCGGCATGCCCTTGTTATACAGGCTGATTCACTGTCACTTATCGGTGGGGATGTGCAGTAAGAGGGTGCTGCCAGGATACGAGCTGCGTAACGGAAGGTCTCTCGTCCACACCACACAAGGACAAAAAGTGATCGTGTCACCATTTTACACATCTGCCGAGGATACGAGGTAAAGTTTTTGGGAATTCGTCGTTTTTTGTTACAAATCCCTCAAAATGGTCCCTTCATATCATGCATTTTTTGCCTGTTTTGCGGGCACGAAATGCCTTTGTATTCATGGAATTTTTTTTTTTTTTGAAGTGGGAAGTGGTTAAAGTGGGCATCTCCCTTGCTTTCTTAGACGCGTTTCCCTACAAGCACAACTTGCTAAATTTGTATGCACATCAGCTCCAAATTCATGCATTTATTACATTAGTTGAACAAGGCTACAATTCAAGCAATTGCAATATCTTTATGGCAGGAAAGATTGACCAGTAAATTAACAGGTTGAGCAACAGCTCCTCCAAATAGTTACTTCAAGTTAGAACAGCCTCCAAATGGGCAATATTCATGTCTTATACTTTCAAGGCGCGCAATTCATATCTCTAATCGATCTGTCCCATGTCGGCTGGCATATCATCATCTGCCACCTATACAAATCCTAATCAGAGAATCTGCATTTGGACAATCCTAATCAAGACAGTTGATTTCATTGTCCCTTGCTGATCTTTGCCTTCTTCCTACGAGGAGCCACGTCCAGCACTTCTTCTTCATCACTGTCACTGCTCATGGTGCATTTCAATTGAGTTATATACTCATGTGTCCAACATCTCGGATATTTCCTAGATTGCCTCTTCGTCTCTTCAGACACCCCAGCCTTATTCTCAACCATTGAAGTCAATCCAGTATCCGACCCATATGGTTTCTTTGGTGGTACATGAACAGTTTCCACCACCGAGGCTGGGGCATCCTCAGATATGGCCTCAGACTTCTGCTCGGTAATAGGCTGATCATCTGGCTGAACAGGTGAGGGCGGGGAGGTGCCCTTTGGTACCCAGTGAAGTTCACCCTTCTCATCCATGATCAATTGCAGTCCCAGTCTCTTCAACATTCGAGCTTCAGCTTGTTCTTCAGCATCGTCAGCTACCAAGTCATCGAGCTCGCTGACGTCATCCTCGGTGTCATCATATTCAGGCGAAGTTGGCTCCCATTTCGGACTGGCAGTGTCCATGTCATATATGACACCCGCGTCATCTTTGTCATCCGAAACTGGTAGCTTCTCCTTACTGTTAGTGACACCTGCGTCATCATTGTCATCAGAATCTGGTAACTTCTCCTTACTCCAGGACACAGCGCCTGTACCCGAATCTTCACTGTTCGTAGGCGCTGAGTGTATAGGCTTACGCCCCTTGTGGGGAATTCCACGATATTCGTCATCGTCAATCACAATCGTCGGATTCCAGTACGCGATCCCAACGCGGCTGATCGGTAATGAGAATGGCGCTACCGGCGCCTTCAACTGAGTGGCGTCTTCCAGAAACCAGCCGCCGCCCCTATTACGCTCCCAGCGGCGTAGCGCACCAGAAGGGTGGACGATAATATGCTGCCAGCTATAATCAAGTCCAGGCTTTCGCTCCCCATAGTACGAAGTCAATGGCTCAGGAGTCCCCTTCCGAGCCCATTGCCATCTCACTGCCCCAGTATGCATAAATACAATATGCCAATCGAATGGCTTGGCCGGGCTATTGTTCCCTGGCACAACTCCTCCCCTCTTAGCTTGTTAGTAAAAAGAGATGATAACTCAGAGTCATTTGTACAGCAGCTAAGATCCAGACACAGATCAGCCATGCGTATGGATGCGTGATATGCTTTTCTGATCGAACAGGTGCTCGAAGAGTTGACGAAGCAATCCAGCGGGCAGAGGGTATACAACAGTGGAGACTCCCGCTCCTTGTTGCCCTGGATGAGGTCCCAGTTGAGCAGTTTCCGGATGTGATCCCAGAGTCTGTTGGTGAAGACAAGGAGTGTCCATCGTACAATACCGTAGATCCACTGGAGGAGGCGACTGCGTCCAGATGCAAGTAGGCTTGCGGTAGCCAGTGCCATACATACAGTAAGAGCAATACAACGGGGTAGGTAACCGACGAACTACGGGTCGAAATCGCAGCGCAAAGGGAAACCTGCCCATCGGATTTTCCATAAACCAATGCTTGGGTTTGAGAAAGTCAAAAATTTGGAGCGTTCGGCGTACACAGGCATCAGCCTGTCGCAGTTGTCGCACCCCAGTGGTCTTAGCCTGACTGTATTCGGTGCACGGTGGACTAGCCCAGATGACGTCAAAGTAACCAGGCGCGTAACGCTTGAAGTCCCAGTCCTGAACCTTCTCAGCGTAGGTAGGTTGCCAGCGAGGATCATGATCGACGGTGACCACAGTGCTCTTCGGATAACATGACATGAAACTTCTCTCCACACTTCCTGTACCACTGAAAAGTACTAGTAGTCGCAACTCGCGTGTCGAGACCACAGAGTCGAGAAGAGCTAGATGCGTCACAAAGGCGTCAGAGGAGCGACAGTATTGTTCCCAAGGTAGGCAGTTGTCCAGAGAAGTGAGTTTCCCTTCATCAGAAGTATCCAGGAAAGTTAGAGCTCTGGCGCGTTCCCGCCTTTGCTTCCGCTGCATTCTGACCTCCTGTAAGGCTTTTTCTCGGGCTTGTCCTTCTCGTGATAGTCTCAGTTGTTCGAACTCCGTGAGCTGTTCGAGTTCACCCCCGTAGTTCAACGACTCACGGGTCTTCCAGGAGTCATGAACATTAGAGTACCCAGTCCAGCGAACCAGAAATTCTTCTACTTCCTTGCCTCCTTTCATAGGTTTCACTCTTCGAGCCAGAATCTTAGACACATGGGTCTGGGATTGTCCATCCACGAGAACCTTGGCAGGAGTAGGGATTTGCCGACGCAGCGCGAAAGCTTCATCCGCGGTGCGGTATTCCTTGAGGCGATGCTGCGCAAAAACATCGTGGATACGCCATTTAGGGGGTAACTTGAGCCGGTAAGCCACCGGAGCACCTCTGTCAATTTCGGGTAGCTCTCGCTGCTGGTCGCTGAAGAAACTCTCGGTGATGGGTAAGGGCCCGTGCCAGCGAGGTCCCAGCTTCCTGAAGGATTCGCGGTTCATGATATTTTCCGTGAGATGCTTGGCATCTACACAGACCAAGTCTCCCAACTGAAAGGATTTGGCGGTGTGACGCTGGTCAAACTGATGTCGCTGGCGTTGCTGTGCCAGTTCTAGCTTAGTGCGGGCGTCCTCTAGTTGAGCCGCGAATTTACTAGCCATCTCGTGTGCCGTACCTTCTCCACCCTTACGCTTGGAGTGTTGTCCAGCAGCCGCTTGCAGGAACAAGTCAAGTTGCGACATAGGCGAGTGCCCCAAGACCAACTCAAACGGGGTAAAGCCGGTTACATCGCTCCGCGTATCGTTTATGGCGAACTCTACGTTGGCACACCACAAATCCCAGTCCTCTGGATTGCTGCCTACGAAGGACCTTAGCATGTCTTCTACCACGCAGTTGGTATGTTCAGCTTGTCCGTCCGAACGAGGGTTGTAAGGCGTGGTGGAGGCCACTTTAGTTCCCATAAGTCTCATCAATTCCTTCCACATAGCATCCTGAAAACGAGGGTCGCGGTCAGAGACAATCTTCATAGGGGTGCCATGTAGTTTCCAGATGTGGTCGAAGTAGGTTCGAGCGATAACCTCAGAGGAGCTGTCCTGGAAGTTCAACGGGATGATGTGAACCATTTTGCTGAGCTTACATGTGAAAGTAGCAAAGGCATCGTGATTCCGCGCCGTGACTGGCAGTCCAGTAACTAAGTCCACACTGACCACTTGCCATAGTCGCGTAGGAATAGTGTGTGGGTTCAGCAATCCATCCGGGCAGGAATTTCTCGGTCGCACCGCTTGACAGATAGTGCAAGATGAAACCCAGCGTCCCACATCTTCTGCTGCCCCTTTCCACCAGAAGCGTCGCAGTACTCGTTCCAGAGTTTTGTCCCTGCCCGCGTGTCCAGCTGAAACAGATGCATGCCCCTCTTGCAGCACTACCTCACGGAGGGGTGAATCTTCTCCCAGTACCAACTGATAGCGCCCAGCGCTCACCCTCCACAACACATCTCCCACTACGCAGAAGTCACGAGTGCGTTGATGCGGAGCTTCTTGGATTTCCTTCCTTAAA
>LGRX02005406.1:0-50924 GCA_001247695.2 Cymbomonas tetramitiformis
CGAGGACATCGACGAGTGCGCGGGGCTGGTGGTGGGGGTGCGCTGCAGTCCAAGTGCATTAACCTCGTCGGAAGCAGCTCCTGCGGCCCCTGCCAGCCCGAGGACCTCTTCAAGGGCGATGGGTACGTGTGCCGCCGTTCGCTGACGTGTGCGGTAGACAACGGGGGGTGTGACCCACTCACCCAGTGCTTCTTTGCGGAGGAAGAAGGCGTGAGCTGCGGGGCGTGCCCTGATGGGATGAGCGGCACTGGCGATACCTCCTGCCAGGAGATTGACGGCTGTGCTGCATCTCCGTGCTTCAACGGCGTGGATTGCACCGACGTTCCCGCGCCGGGGCTCGGCGCGGTGTGCGGCAACTGCCCGGAGCTGTACGTCGGCGACGGCCGCACGTGCGAGCTAGAGCGGTGCGCGGTGGAGCCCCCGCCATGCAGCACGGACCCGCCCGTCATGTGCACCAACATCCCCGGCGGCGGGTTTGTGTGCGGCAGCTGCCCGTTGGGGTACACCGGAGACGGTACTGCTTGCGTGGACGTGGATGAGTGCGAGTCGAACAACGGCGAGTGTCACTACTCGGTGACGTGTGAAAATACTCCCGGCGGTCGGATCTGCGGGGAGTGCAAGACTGGGTACATCGGGAGTGGGTACACGCGGTGCCGCCTCCAGACGGCGTGCGTGGAGGACAACGGCGGGTGTGACCCGTTGGTGGCATGCACGGACACCGAAGAGGGTTCGGTGTGTGGGGACTGCCCTGCGGGGTACATAGGCAACGGCACCCGCGGATGCTATGAGATCGACGGCTGTGAGGCCGCCACGTGCTACCCCGGGGTGCACTGCGCGGACATTCCTGCTCCGGGAGTGGACGGGGATGTGTCGACCGTGGGCTATCGCTGCGGGTCCTGCCCCATCGGGATGGTGGGTGACGGCGTCACGTGCATCACGAACATGTGCTACTACTACAACGGTGGGTGCGATCCGTCTGTGAGCTGCACGAATGACGCGAGCAGTCCGGCGGGGCGGGAGTGCGGCCAGTGCCCCTCCGGGTACACCGACGACTTCACCGGCCGTGACGGCTACAAATGCGAGGACGTGGATGGGTGCTTGAGGGCACCGTGCCCGGCGATGCGGAAGTGCACGGACGTTCCCGCGCGCGAGGAGGCGGCTCTCGGGGTGAAGTACACGTGCGGCCTGTGCCCCTCCGGGTACGTGCTCGTGGGTGAGGCGTGCGAGGACGTGGACGAGTGCGCGGAGGCCAACGGCGGGTGCTGGGTGACGAGCGATGGCGCAGTGAAGACGGAGTGCGTCAACACCCCGGGCGGCTTCACCTGCGGGGAGTGCCCGGAGGGGATGCGCGGCACCGGGCTCACCGGGTGCGTCTCCAGCTCCGACTGCTCGGTCAACAACGGCGGCTGCTGGGTCGGCTCCGGGGCCGCCTCCGGTTTCGATGTGAGCTGCACGCAGTCCGAGCTGGGCCCGGTGTGCGGGGAGTGCCCGACTGGGTTCAAGGGGTCCGGTGACACTGGGTGCATGGACATCGATGGGTGCGCGCCGGCGCCGTGCTTCCCCGGGGTGGAGTGCGCCGACGTGCCCGCCCCGAGCCTCGGGTACACTTGCGCTGGATGCCCGGAGGGGTTCCGGGGCGACGGCGAGGAGTGCACCTTGTGCCGTATGCGGGTGAGCATCCAGTACACCACCGCAGTAGACGGGGTGGTGAAGCGCACCGGGTGGCAGCGCGGAGAGAGGGAGGTGATTGGGGGGAGGAACCAAGGCCTGGACAGCGAGGAGTGCGTGAACACGCAGGGCATCCAGTTCTGGTGGAGCGGGGCGACGTCCGATGGGGATGTGATTGCACTGGACTCGGAGCGCAACAAGAAAGACACCCTCACACTGAACCTGCCCAAGGCCGACCTCGAGGTGATCCTGTTCCTTGCCCCCCACTTTGGGGCGTCTATCGGGGAACCAGAGTGGTTCACTTTGGGTGTCCAAAATGTTCTTGTTGTCATTTGAGGGCCGAACTGCTGAGCAAACATGAGTCGTAGGCGCACTGCTCTTGGCAGCTTCCCTGTTCCTTGGAATGTCATCTCACTGCGTCATCAAGTGATGCATGTCTGTGCATTTCGGCATCTTTACTCCCGAGTATGACCTTCCATGACCCACCATGACTTACTATGACCCTCCATGCCCTACCATGACCCACCATGTCTGGCCAATGCATCTACCCGTGACCCACCATGACTTGCTATGACCCTCCTCCATGACCCTCCGTGACCCTCCGTGACCCTCTGTGACCCACCATGACTTACTATGACCTCAAACACCCTCCATGACTTCCTTCGCACCCACCATGACTTACAGGACCCTCCATGACCCTCCGTGGCCCACCATGACTTACTACAGGACCCCTCCATGACCCACCATGATCTTCCATGACCCTCCATGACTACCTTCATGATCCTCCATGACCCCTCAATGACTTACCATGTATCCTCCCATGACCCTCCGTGACTTCCGTGGCCCATCATGACCCTCAATGCCTTACCATGACCCACCATGATCTTCCATGACCCTCCATGATCTCCATGACCCACCATGATCTTCCATGACCCTCCATGATCCTCCATGATCTTCCATGACCCTCACGACCCTCCATGACCCTCTGTGGCCTACCATGACTTACTTTGACTTACTATGACCCACCATGATCTTTCCTGGCAAGATCTCCATGACCCTCCACTCCATGACCCTCCACTCCATGACCCTCAATGACCATTTCTCTTGTGACCAGAAGACCCTCCATAACCGCTTAGGCTGACCTTCCCCCATTCTCGGTCCCCACCCCTCTCTCGCCAGTTTGTGCAGGGGCTCGGCGGATGACTTGCAAAGGCTCAAGGCGGCGTGTGGGCTTGCTGTGAGATGAAAGCTGCGCGGTAAAGGTACAATGGGCAGGTGACCTTGGATACACCTTCCAGCTTTCCGCGGCCATGGTGGGCAATGCTGAGGTGGCAGCGGCCGCCACCTCAGCATTCTTTGTGGAATCGCAGCCGCTGGTGGTGGTGATCCGCGGGGGGGAGTTGGCCACGGGGGACTCCTCCCCGCTCACGCTTGACGCGGGCGCGAGCCTCGACCCTGACGGGGAGGAGGGCGACATTTCCTTCACCTGGCGCTGCTTCATCTCCGGGGGTGAATGCCGGTACCCCAACGGGACCCGGGTGCCTCAGCCAATGAAAGGCGCCGTGCAGGCAGGCACTGTCACGGAGGGGTGGTGCAGGCTGTGCCCTGAACTACACTCTGTGGCGACCGGGCAGCGGCAAGGCGGAGCGGAGAACTGCGGCGTCCACTAAAGTGAGCGTCACGGCGGGGTCGCCCCCGGTGCCTGAGATCACCCCTCTGCAGGGGAAGTTCAATGTCGATGAGAAGCTGCGACTGGAGAGCTCGGTGACGGCGATGGACGTGGCTTCACTCGCGTACGAGTGGACCGTGGTGGAGGATCGCAGCACGCATGCCCTGGAGCTGACGCCCGGCGTCACTCTCAGCTGCGCCACCCGCTTCCAGTCGAACCTCGTGCTTCGGGAGGGCATGCTGGTCACCGGGGGGGAATATACCTTCCAGCTGGCGGCGGCGGACAGCATCGGCACAGGCACGGTGCAGATGACGGTGGTGGTAAACGTGCCGCCCGCGGGCGGGTGGGTGTTGGTGACTCCGGGAATGGGGCTGGCGTACACGCAGAAGTTCTCTCTGGCGGCACCTGGGTGGGAGGACGAGGACACCCCGCTGTGGTACCAGTTTGCATCCCGTGTGGTGGGGGCGGAGAAGCTCGTGGTGCTTCGCGACTTCTCCCCGCTGGCAGGCCCCATCGTGACCATCATGCCGGCGGAGGGGCTGCCGGAGTCCAACTACTCGGTGACAGTGATCGCCACGGTCAGGGACAGCCTGGGCGCGAGGACCCGCACGGCGCGCAACGTTTCCATCACACCACCCTACGGTGGGGGTGTCTCCGCGGAAGACGTGGCCAAAGATCTCACCTCCAGCGCATCTGATGCACTGTGGAATGGAGACGCTGAAGGAGCCCTCGTGCTGGTGGGCCACGCACTCCCTCTCCCTCCCCCCTCTTTCATGCACTCACACACTCATCGGCTTAGCGGCATGGGCCTTTGTCTGGTGTTCAGTGCAGTATGATCTGCTTAGTGGCATGGGCCTTTGTCTGGTGTTCAGTGCAGTATGATCTGCTGAAGTGGCATAGGCCTTTGTCTGGTGTTCAGTGCAGTATGATCTGCTTAGCGGCATGGGCCTTTGTCTGGTCTTCAGTGCAGTATGATCTGCTTAGCGGCATGGGCCTTTGTCTGGTCTTCAGTGCAGTATGATCTGCTTAGCGGCATGGGCCTTTGTCTGGTGTTCAGTGCAGTATGATCTGCCATGTCGCGGATTTCCAACATTTTTTGCCACGTAGCATGTCTGCGTGTGTCTTTCTCTTTGGGGTGTTCCGTGGATTGTGCGTTCCGCATTGTACCCCTCTTTCCAGCATGGTGTGGTTCCGAGGTGTCACACGTGGGCAAGCTGAGCTGATATCTCTTCCGCTCCCACAATGAGCCAGATTGTGAGCATTCAGCCTCCCTGCCCTGGCTGAGGTCGATCCATAAACTGCTGGAGACAGTTCGTAGCGCTTGAGACCATTTAGGGACTGTCGGGGTTGGTTCCTCATTGTATACTCTCAGTTCTCAGCCCAACTTCTCTGTTTGCCGCTGTTGTCTTGCGTGCTCCTTGATATTGCTCCTTGATATTGCTCCTCCTTTCCTCATCGGCTTGTACCATTGTATGGCGGTGTGAGCTGTCACGGGTATCCGATTCTGTGTGTCCAGCGCCCACTCTATTGTGTGCAGCGGGTTGTGAGCTTCGTGTTGTGCCTTTCTTTCTAAGGCCCATGGTACGCTTCTACGATTCAAAATCGCTTTGTTCGCTGTCGCCACCCCATGACACGATGGCGAGCTGCGCGTGAACAAGATCCGGACGGTGGAGATGTGACAGGTGGACGGCGCCACCGGCTTACTTGAGGGAGACGCCACGGAGGATGCGGAGGCGGTGCAGCGGCGCATGGCGATGCGCGAGGAGCTGCTGGGGAACGTGGAGGCGGTGAAGAGCGCGCTGTTCCCCACCAGCTCCTCGGTGGAGCGCCTGGCGGGGTCCATGCAGTCGCTCACCGCGGAGGTGGGGGAGCTCTCCGAGGGCTCCCAGGCGCAGTCCATGGCGCTGCTGGAGGGCCTCGTGGGAGACACGCTGGCGGATCCGGCCGGGGCGGGGCTGACAGGCGGCGGTGCGCAGGCGATCTGCGGCAGCCTAGCATCGCTGAACGGCGTGCAAAATGCTACGCGCGCAGGTGAGGTGGCAATTGTGATGACGCAGATGGCGGGGTCCATGCTGCACGGCGCAGCGTCCGGAGAGGCCGGCTCGGAGGTAGTGGCGGACGGGCTCGCCATGAAGGTGGAGCGTAACACCGGGTCAGATGCCACCTCCCCCATGTACACCAATCCGGTGGTCACCGACGGCGCCGCAGTGAGCTTCCCCTCTGCGCTCGCGGGCCTCTTGGCGCCCGCTGCGACGCCGCCTGCTGCCGCGGACTGCAACGGTACCTCGTGCGGGGAGCTAGGCGGCTTCACGGCGGTGGCGGCAGTGGACGTGGACACGCGGCTGATGGTGAGCGCAGTGGACCCCTTCGGGGACGTGCCCGATGCCCGTGCGGCCGCCACCTCCGCCGTGACTACAATCGCGCTCTCCGCCGGCGGTGGGGATGAAATTGCGGTGCAGGCCCTGAACGAGGCCATCATCTTCTCCATCGCGCTGAGCACTCCCGCTGGTGCGCGTCTGGTCTCCCAGCGCCGCACATTCATTCTCTTATCTGCAGCCTGTTTCAATTGAAGCAATTCGATTTTGAGGGGGGACTCTTCAGTGCCGAGAGTTCAATAGCATCGATTGGGTAAGATAACAACGAGGCGCGTGAGTGAGAGCAATAGCAGTGGTAGTAGTTATTGTTATCGTAGTAGTTGAGGGTGAGATAACAACAAAAACCCCTCGCTTGTGAAGGGGTGGAATGGGGGAAATAGTACCCAATCAAATTCGACTCTAGATATACCGCCCACCAACGCGAGACTCAGCCCTGAGCCCCCATCTGCAAGCACCAGAGAAGAGTCTGCAAGCTGATTTCGGTGGAAGCTCCTCGCAACCTATCATGTGGAGCGCGCTATCAGGCTGCAACAAAGACCACAGTGCGCTCTTTTCACAGGAGGCTTCTATTCGAGAAAGCAGCCGCTGGATTCTAGTTGCTCCCATATTCTAGAGATTCCTTGAGTAGGGCGCACTTACAGATTCGCTGCTCGCGGAATCGATTCGTACTTTTCTTGTGAACGAATTGGCGGCTTCGAGACTAGAAATAGAATCGGGGGGGGAGGGGGTAGTCATTCCCGATAGAAAGGGGCAGGGCTATGACTGGCTCGTCTCGTCTCAGCGCCAATTGGTGTCTTGGGTTGACGTTATCCGCCCTGTCATGCTGTCACGCGGGCGCAGGTGGAGCCTCGGAGAGCGTGCTGCAGGGCGCCATGCGCTGCGCCTTCTGGAACGCCACTCTGGAGGCCTACTCTTCCGCCGGCTGTACGCAGCTCCCCAACCCAGCACCTGAGGGAGCCTCGCTTTACTGGAGGAGCCGTTATGTGGGCGACCTCCCGGCGGGCGAGCCCAGCGCCTGGGCGCTGGAGGAGGGCACCAACCTCACAGCGGGCTGCGTGGAGAGCTTCAACGCCACATGGCCCAAATACGGGGGCGCGGACGCCGGGCTGCGCAAGTACCTTCAGGACGCGGGAAGCAGAGCCGGATGCCAGCTGGCGCTGGAGAACAACCAGTTCGGGTGCTGGTGGAACTGGACCTTCCAGATCTTCAGCGGTCCCGGGTGCGCCCTCGCGGAGGAGCTGCAGTGCTACTGCACGCACCTCACAGACTTCAAAGCACAGCATGAGGTGGACATGCAGTCTGTGGAGCCTCCCAAGGTGAAGGTGGTGAGCACCAGCCAGATGGCCAGCCTCAGCGCCTCGGACCTCATGCGGAGCGCTCTGCTGCTGTCTGTGGTGTGGGGGATCATGGGGGGCGCGGGATACCTGGCCTGGTGCTCCGCATGCGCCCACAACGAGGAACGCCGCAGACTGCTGAACCACCTCATCGAGCAGCGCGGCACCGGGCAGTACGCTTTCCGCATCGTGGCCGGGGCCTGGAGCTGGTCGATGTTTGAGGAGGATCGTAAAGGCGAGGTCAGCTGCACCACTCTCAAGCAGGATCGCCTCGAGCGTGTCAAGCGGAAAGAGCACATTCAGCGGCTGTGCAACAAGAGGCTTACGATGCTCCAGCCGGCTCTAGCGTTCGCCGATGCCCTGCCGAGCGCGGAGCGCAGCTCCGCGGAAGAGTCGGAAAAGTTGGTGACTCGATGGGACAAGACGGATAACCGCCTGAACCCCTTCCCGCTGCACCGGACCTCAGTGCAGGATTGGATCCTGGATATGCCGGAGGACAAATCCGTGCGGCCCTTCCCGGTGTACCCTTGGGGAGGGGTCGGCCCTAACGAGGGGTGGAGCCTCGACGACAACACGCGTCCGCGGCTCCCGGAGGAGGCCAGCCGGAGTATACCGGTCAGGGACGAGGGGGACGCCTCGGGCGGGCTGTTCCCATTGCATACCGAGCAAGGGGACCACGCTTTGGGGACCTTGAATGAAAGTTTGCTCCAAGCACGGATGCTAAATGGCTACGTTCCGCCGTCCGCCACCCCGAAGAGCCAGCAAGGCGCCCGGAGAACATTCGCCAGGGCGCTGACGATACAGCTGAGAGGCGCTCGCCAGATGTCATTGGCCAATCTGGCCCCCGTCCCCACCCATTCCACTGTGAGCCTGGAGGAGGAGGAGGAGGGGAACGAGGGATGGCGGAAGGCGCGGAGCCACAGCAAGCCCCCGAGCTTGTTGGATGGGAAGGAGACCCCGCCCATGGTATGCTTAGGGTTAGGGCACGTGTAACCTGACTTTACATATACCATAGATGCAGCAAGCTTATGCTAAGCTAAAATGCAGCTGTTATCCGTTCATATTCCGAGCAATCTTACGATTTGATCACGAGCGAGCACATGATTGCCTGCGCCCGAATGACAGCTTTTCAGAACCGTGATTCGAAAGTGAACTTGGTGCCCACCGAAAAGAGACTTTTTTCGTGCTGGTTGCAATTTCGCAACAAGCCGCCACGTAGGGATTAAAGTGGGAAGTAGTCCTGGTGATATTTAGTGGTTTCTCCAGCGAGCAAAGCAGATGCCACCTGACGATGACAGATCGAGCGATGTGCAGAAAAAACGGAGATCGAGATGTGATTAGACAGATCTGGTGTTTGAGGGGCCGGACGTTCTGTGATCTTTGCTCAGTTTCTTTAGTTACTCAGCCCTCAGCTCTCCAGAGGACTCTGTATACTTTGTTGCAGTTTTCAAAAACAGTGCATCTAGAGTGCAGGAAGTTTGTCTGTGCCCCCGTGCGCCTGCACCGCAGTCACCCTTCGCCATTTTCTTGCCGCACAACATGCCAAAGGGGGGGGGCGGGGGTCCTCGGGTGCACCCTGAGCAGCCAGGGACGAGCCACGGGAGAATCTGAGCCGGAGTGGGGACGGGGATGGTGTGCGATGATGCCCAGGAGGGCCCTCACGACCAGTTCCCGTTGCATAGGACAAACCTTAGCTGGACGCTAGAAGATCCCCAAACTATCCCAAAAGACGGAGCACTGCGCCCCTTCCCCGTAGATGAAACGCAGAGCACATCGACCTTCGACAGCTCGGATGTCCCATCGGTCAACACGGCCCAGTCCGTTCCAGTGCAGCACGAGAGCTTGACCACGGCTGCCTCTAGAGGAGCTGCCGGGAGCCGGGTGGGTCCCGGCAGGGAAGGGAGAAGCCACGCAACGAAGATGTCACGCGGGGAGGCAGGCGCCCACGTGGCGGCGAGGGAACCAATGAGCACCGGGGGTGATGACCAGATAAGCTCCCTGCGGGATCAGCACGCGATGCTCCTCCAGACGGGCTTCCTCCAGGCTCCCCCCGCGGCAAGCAGGGCGGCGTCTGCTGGTAAGCGCGTGAAGGGCAGGGCAGCAAGAGGAGGCGGACACGCCCGGGCGGTGCCAGTGGCGGAGAACACGGAAGACCTGCAGGAACCATCCGGGGAGCAGCAGGGTGGGAAGCAGGACAAGCCCTTATCTTCAAGAGTTAAGAAGAGGCCTTATCTCCCTCAAACCTCAAGTAAGGGATTAGGGCGGCGGACCAACCACGTGAAGCTGACGGGTCCGACCCCTTCCGTGAAGCTGGTTCCACCCCAGCATCCCCATATCCGCCTGAGGCTTCCCAAGGTGAGCCGCAGCAGAGAAAGCTGCCGCCGTGCCCTGCTCAGAGGATCGAGCCATTTCACACACTGTAAGTGGCTGGCCGACGTTCACCGCCGCTGGAATTACTAGCCACGGGCGCGCTAAGTCCCGGACTCACTTATATCTCCGAGAGTCTGTTTGTACCCCCTGCAAGGCCCGCAGGAGACGCCTGAGGGAAGGGCACCCCCAATCCCGCCAAGCCTCGCCGTGCCCTTCCCATGATGTCGCATTGCCACGTCCGCCAGGTGCCGACTACCACCACCCCCCACAGCCTGCCTGTGCTCAAAAGCTGCGCCACCTCCCAGCCACCCCTTCCCTCATCCATCCCCCCATGCCCAAGGATCGCCAACCCCTCTACCACCTCCGCCACCCCGCCCAAATTACGTTCCCGCTCCTGCGTATAAACCTTGCGCTCCAAGCTCGGTGACAGGAGCTCATCCACCTCCGCCAGGATGTCATCCACGCTCCACGATCCACGCTCAAGTTTTGAGTCGGGGCCGCTTGGCTGCCCGCGCCTGCGCTCCCTGAGGCCCCCTCACCTTGGGCACCCAAGATGTCTGGGTCCTGCGTCACAGCCTCCAAAGGGCCGCCCACTGGCTCCCCCTGACCACACCCGGCCTCGTCATCCTCCCCCCGCCATCCACTGGCTCGTTCGTTCTGCCGGATGTCCTGAATACTCCCCAAGAGACGTGACGCCATCAGTTCAGCTTTGCTTGCCACCCCCAAAGCCTGCTCTGACCGCTCGGACTCCAAATTTGACCAAATCTCAGTCCACCGTTCTAAGTGCCCCCCAAAAACTGTTCCCTCAATCCCTCCCTGCCTGCCTGCAATGGGAATGAGTCAGGTCTGGCACCTCCACCCATTCCCATCCCCCCGGACCTAACCCGCTCGCCTTGATGACCTTCCCCAGCCTCCACAAGCCGGAACACTCGATCACTAGCCCTTGCCGTCCCCGGTCGTCGCCCCTGCCAGACCCGCAGGAACGCCATGTGCGTGTATGTGTGAACAAGAAGTGCCGTGAATCTGCTGTCAAGATTCATCACGTGGCCTCTGTGATTTAGCTTCTTGCTCTCTCTCTCTTTCTCTTTCTCCCTCTTTCTCGGTATTTTTGGGGCTTGTTGTTGGGTTGCCTGTGTTGGGTTGCCTGTGCTTTGTGCCACGTGTCATGCGACTTTTGGGGCTTGTTGTTGGGTTGCCTGTGCTTTGTGCCACGTGTCATGCGACTGGCTTCCTCACTATTATGTGCGCCGGGAGGCGAGTCTTGTATGGTGCTCCTCTTTCGCAAGCCCGTGGTGCGCTGCCAAGATTTCAAACGTTACCAACCTGATTTGATATATGTATATGAATATGATATATCCCTGTTCCCCTCCCTCCCCTTCTTGTGTACCCTGCAGGATGGTGCTGGGTCAGGCACGCCCACTGCGGTGGATGAGGACCTGTTTTGGCTGGAGAGAATCCTGGGGTTCAATCTGCCAACAGCATCGCAACCTTCCTCATCGTCACTTTATCCATATCCAGCACGTTCAGCAACACCAACATGTGCAGAGAAGGTCATAAGGCATGTCATGCATGACCTCAGCGTGGATGCCAAAGAGCCGCCGCGGCTCGGGATGCCGTGCCCTTCACCTGGGCAGCGACCACCCGTCCCATCGCTAGTGCTTCAAGATGTGCCAAATATTTCTCCTTCACCCGAGCCATTGCGGTTGCTTCTAGATGTGCCAAGTGTTTCTCCTCTCAAGCCGAACAACCCGCGCCTTGTTGGCGATGACCCTAAGGGGTTCGAGGACGGCGAGGAGAAGGCCAAGCAGGAGCGAGGCGTGCAACTCAGTGATCAGCAGCCGGCCACCAAAGCTGTGGCGCAACCTGCGCTGTCGGATCAAAGATCGTCGCCGAAGAAGAAGGGAGAAGCCGCAGCGCGGCCGTCCTTGCACCAAAAGGTGGCGGTCGGGCTGGCAGGGCAGCTCAAATACCTACCTGCGGTGCAGAGCAAGGATCTGCTCCACGGGTACATGCAGGCCTTGAAGGCGCAGCCGGGCCGCGCTCAAGAGGCCCCCAAGCACCTCGACCCAATGGACGCCGCGCCAGCTCTCGTCTACAATCCACAACGCACCCGCCGCCTCAAATTCCGCCTGCGGGTGCCAGCCCCTACCCCACTCCTTGCAGATCGGGATTGAGATTGCGCCCCTGCCCCCGCGTGGTCTCCAGGCAGATGCGGCCAGGCAGCGCTTCATAGGCGCTGACTGAGATTGAGAGTGTGACACATCCAAGATGTTTCATCTCGGTTAAAGAGGCGCATGTGCCTCGGATCACCATTCTTTCTCAAGATTCTTTGAATTGCCACGTACGTGCCAACTGACTTTAAAAAGTAGAGTGCATACCGTCCACTTGATTGGTGGCACAGTCTCTCACCGCGGACGTCCTCGTGTGGGAAGCCACTTGATTGGTGGCACAGTCTCTCACCGCAGACGTCCGCATGTGGGAAGCCACTTGTACCACCCTCAGGAACGAAGTGCGAGGCGCAGTGTGCGGTGTACGGGTTACGGGTTGAAGCCTGAACCCTTTTGAACCACGTGTGAGGTGAGGAGCAGGGCTGTAGGGCGGATCGCGAGGGATGTAGGGCATGAGGAAGGGGACGCGGAGGGGGTACGAAAGGGTCTCTAGAGATGTAATCAGCTCATGCAGGTTTTCAATCTGGAGTGTTCCTCGCTCCGACTGCCCGAGAAGGGGTCTGCCAGCAACCGGACCGGAATGCGAAAACGGCTTTTTGGAGCAAGCTAATGAGTGGCTACTAACTATCATTCTCCGCGAAAAGGCCAAAGGGCCTGGTGGTGTAACGGCAGGCAAGAGGGGGGAGCGACAGGTTGCGTTGATCATGGTCCGCCTGCTCCACGAGAAGCAAGACTTGAGTCACTCCAAGAGCATGTGCCGCATGCTCGGTGTCTCCCTGGACTCCATGCAAATCCGGATTCCCATCCACGAGCTGCGCCGCATGGTGCGTGCCCTGGATCCCCATGCCACCTCTACGCCCGTGTCAAGCCCATCCAACGGCTGATGTGTCAGCCCGTGTCGCACTCAAGTGCCCGTCGCAGCCTCCATTATGAGGATGTCATCTCAGCGATCTTTGAGTGCCGGCTTCATTCGGGTATCCTTATCTCTTTTAAGTCTCCTCGGAGGGGTCAAACATTCAGTCTGCACTCAATGGAGCAGTGGACCGCAATGGAACAGGCGCTCCTGATGGACGACCGAAAGCACCACTTGAGGTAAGTCGCTCAGCTAGGCATGGCGAGGCGGGAGGCAGGAGGCGGGACGCGGGGGCAGGAGGTGGAAGGCGGGGGGCAGGCAGGAGGCGGGAGGAGGCAGGGGAAGGAGGCGCGGGGGATAAGTGTACATTGAGACGACAGCAAGTTGTGGTCTGCTTCAGCCAATCAGGCTGGAAATCCTGACTTCTCCGCCCCCATTTGAGAGGAGGAGAAGTTGTCACCTGCAGCTGCGTGTGGTATGGTGGGGGTGAGCTGTCCTCTCTGGCACAAGCTGGTAAACTGATAGGTCCCCTTGTGGCCACCCTGCTCCCCCCCTCTTCTCCCTCCTCTCATTGCAGACCACGCAGGAGATGGGCCCGGCGGTGAAAATCGAGGTAAACACCTTCAAGGAAACCAAAGCCTTCAAGTCGAGAAATAGGAAGACCAAGATGGGACGATATGCAGCGTGTGTTTGCTCCCCATATCCCCACCGGCCCAGCTCTGTGTTCTGGCAGGCCAGGCGTCATGGAATGTGATGACATCAAGTCATAAGGGCATGCGTCATGAACTGTCATTGTATAGTTCCGTCAAGCGTGCTTCAGTATACTTGAGGAAGACGTGGATGTGCGCGGTGAATATGATGATATACTGATGTGACCAAATCAGTGCGCGTGGCGCGGACATATCTGTGCAAGCTTTGCAACAAGCGCCACGCTAGCAACAAGCAGTCGGCACAACATCACCGAGGCCGCGCACGCATGTGTCGTAGCTCTGGCATAGAGATCCCCGCCGCGCGGTTCGTCTTGTGTCATATCCAGATCAAACGGGACTGGAGGGGTGTGGTGACCAGGAGTATCTTGGAGCGGCTCCAGGTTTTGACACATCATGCCTCATGACATGATGCTGTAGTGTTGTATATGAACGTGTAACATACACCGAGCATAGTACACTGGAGGGGATTGACCGCGGGGCATCTTGGAACATTATCTTGGAACTCACCTGCAGATCAGAAATGCGCGGGAGAAAGGGTAGGGCCGCAGGCATATTGTAGCAGTCTCTTGTAACGTATCGAGATAAAAGCGGAGTGGAGGGGTATGACCGAAGGTGGATATGACGGATGCAGGAAGAGGCACTGCCGAAACTCCGTGAATGCGCACGAGCTTCTGGGTGGTGGGTACAAGATGCACCAAGCCTCCCAGCAGCGGCTTCAGGCCGAGCCGCCACAGCCCTTGGAGCGCAAGATTGGCACAGCATTGCTCCTTGCCTACCTCCAGGTTACCCGCACCGTGGGGCGAGCAGGTTGCCGCCCCCGTGCCCCCCCCGCACCATCGCGCACCAACCATCCCCTCATCGTGCGCTACAGCTAGCTAGTGGATCCGAGGGCTCTCTGTATCGACCAACGACTGCTTGCAGGATGCCTTCAGCAAAATGTGAATCGATTTTCGTTCCCCCCACCGAGCACATCAATGAATGAACCAATCAGAGCCATTGCAGAGCCATTTGGAATCTTGGGCCGGGGATGTGTCGAACATATATGATAAATGCGGATAGCTGTGAGCTCGTTTTGTGCAAGGCGACGGGCCCATACGTGTAGTGACATGGAATTTGATCTGTCATCAGTCTCGCTGGCCCTGTTGCGCTGGGGTAAGCGTCGAGTAATCACCTGTGGAACGGCCTGTAATTGCACACAATGACAAGACGGGGTTTGGAGAGGAGAGGGGGCAAGGGTGAGGGGGAGGGGGTAAACAGCTGGAGGCCCAGTTGGTGCGGCTCAATGAGCTCAATTGGCAGATGACAGGGCACAGCTTTGAGTGGTTCGTCAAGGCCTTCCGCGTGATGATGGGCCTGAGGCAGACGAGGGGGTGGTACTATCGCTCCATCATGTGGAACTTTGTCTTCCTGCAGCAGAGGGACGGCTCCTTTGAGGTGACTGACGCCCTCGCCACCGTGCTTGGTGCGGGTGACACCACCTTCATCGTTAATAATCCTACCGGTGACCTCCCCCCCTCCCCACCCCACTGCGCTGGCTTCCCCGCCGGCTTTCACAGATCTCTGATCGCCGCAGCTTAGTTTTGCTTTGATCACTCATGGCTTCGACTTCTGCATCATCCATTTGACTGCGAGTTGCTCATGGGCTTCTGGTATCGATCAACTATTGCCGCTTTTGCTATTTTTTGCCACTGTTCGCTCGCTGTGCAGCTCGAATACCTTGTATACAAGATAGATCTTCATCCCTCCCCTAACCCCCCACCCCCCCCTAACATCTCCCCGCCCCCTTGATGTCGAGTCCCACCACTGTTCATGCATGAAAGCGGAATGCGGCACCTTTTGCCCATTCGAGTCTGCGGCCCCGCTTTGAACTGACTATTGTGAAACTCATTGCATTCGTACCGAATTGGATCGTGGCAACGTGGGAAGCGGTGAATAAGTGGAATTCAGACGAATCTCTCCGAAAGCTAATACTAGCAGATCACTGAAAGGGGTATAGCCTGTTGCGAGGAGAGGGATATGCAGATCTCTTGGACAAAGGAGAGCTCCAGGAAAGCACCCCACGGATGCTACATCTGGAATTTGACAAAGGTGACAATGTGCACAGCGCAGCCGGAGACGATTGTCCTTCTGGATGGCGCAGTGTGACGTCGCGCTGTGTGGGTGGGCAGAAAACTAGGGCAGGGTAGATCCCTTGCCAAGATTGGCCGGGCATGGCAGAATCGGATAGGCCCTGGCCGGCCAACTGGCCGAACCCGAAGGGTGCAGTGTCCCTGGAGTGCGGGGAAATCGTCAGAATCAGAGTGACAGGATTCCACCATCTCTGGCAGAATTGTTTTGGTGGAAGATGGTCTATTTCCGTGGAGTAGGGGCAGGGGGAACGGTGGAAGATGGTATACTTCCGTGGAGTACGGGCAGGGGGGACGGTGGAAGAAGATTTGGCTGAGCACCATTCAATTTCCGACATGATTCCGCGGAGGGGTGGAGAATGGGCAGTGGAAGAGGCGCATACGGTATGGGCGACGCTGTGTGTGGTAGCGCGGTGCCGCACACTGCCCTTCATGTGGGTGGTGAACCCGGAGGATCCTCCAGAGTATCGCGAGACCGTGAGCACCATGGCTGGGGATTTCCTCAAGGAAGTTTTCTTCATGGTGCTCCCTTGCAGCCCCCCGTCCGCTCCCACTGCCTTGCCCACAACCTGCCCCTTGCCCTCCTCCCACAGCAGCTGGTGCGGCGCCCCATCAGCCACGAGCATCTCATTGTAGTAGTACTACTACTACTACTACTACTAGTAGTAGTAGTAGTAGTAGTACACAATACTTTATTCAATTGCGTGGCTCTCGTGGCACGATAGCTCATCTCAATACAGTTGGCGTACGCTGAGCTGTCATTCGTCACGCCATACCGCCCTCCCACTCCCCAATCCCCTCACTCCCCATCCCCTCTATCCTTTTCAGCTGTGCTCTGCACGTTTCTTACCCTTGATACCGCTTCCCTTCTCCTTGCCACTCCCCAGCCTGACACGCAGGGCATGCGTGTGCGTCACATCACGGCCCGACTTGCAGATACTAAGCTACACAGCAGGATCCGACAGTCGAGAGGAGCCAAACCCTTTTGCCAGAAGAAAAGAATAGATCAATGCAAGTCTCCAACGGCGTTGTCGGATAAAGGAGCGAAGGGCTTTCCTTGCCTGCCCTTGCATACAAAGTGTTAGGGCAGTCTTGCCTGTTGTCTTCAGTACGATTTAAGTCGCTGCAGATATTAAAGCCAAGGCGGCCCCTTTGGCCTAGTACTAAGCATGTTTCTCAGGTTTGCCTGGTGACCCCCACTGTCAGCACAGCCTGACATCCTCCCTCCCTCCCTCCCTCCCTCCCTCCCTCTTGCTCCCCACCTTCCATTCGGGCAGACCACCTTGGATGGCAATGACCTCGCAGAGCTGACCGAGATGGCAGAGACGGCGGTGAAGCGGTGGAGCGAGGACCGCCTGAGCACCATCCGAGCGCTGAGGTGGACCCAGCAGGCCAGCAAGAGCAAGATCGCCAAGCCATTGCAAGGGGGGGCCTTCGCGGAGCCCCAGCTCTCCGTCCGCGAGCGCCAGAGGGAGCTCTTCCAGGAGGCCAAGAGACTAGCCCTGGTCGCTCTCGGGAACCACCCGTGGAGCAAGATCATGATCACAGGCCGTGAGGAACCCTTCAGTCGCGCTCAGCGCATCCTCGTGCAGTGCACCGGCATCCTCCTCATGCTTGTCTTGTGCCTCGGCATCTACTACTCCAAGGCAACCCCCTTCCTTGCTTCTGCCCCCTACAGTGTGGAGTGTGCCGCCTTTCAAAAATGTGTATTCTAAGGCCTCCAACAGCCTGGAGAGCACCGAGGGCGTTTTCTATGAAGGAATGGTTAATGCCAGGGTCCTGAGCTCACGCTAGCAGAGTATACAAAACACTTTAGGCAGTAAGATATTTGTTTATAACGATTGCATTTACATCTAGGCGTTCAGTCCGAGTTCCTCGGGAAGATTTCAACAGAGTTTCTACCAGGCAAAGGGGGCACAAGACGGGGCTGCTGTGCCCCTCCCCTCAGGGGGGTGCATAGCCCTGGCCTCCGGGCCGCTACCTCACCTTCTAATCCCAGATGTGGATGGGTGGGCAAAGTTTTCTGCTAGTACTAGTTTTACTCAGATTTTCACTTGTGTGGTAGCCACTAGTGTGAGGAGGACTCGGTTCTGTTTCAGAATGATGAGACAGGACGAGGGTCGTCTACTTCTAGTCTCTTCAAAGTGCGGCTCAAATCCTGAGCAGCCAACCGATGTGTACCCATATCCCTCCGAGGGATCAGGCATCGATGGACCACTCATCAGGACTTCGATCTGTCTAAAATCAGATCAGACTCTTTTCTGCAATGCAGCATGTTGCACGTTTAGCTTTTTGCAATGCGTTGTGCTGATGGCGTCAAAGGTGAGCAAGAAGTGGGCGTGCATACCTCGATTATACATTAATTTGAGCTGTGTTGAAAGGCTCTATACCCCCCTCCCCTTCATGGAAGGGAGGGTTTCACATCCCAACCATTCAGAGCCTCTGCTTCAGCATGCAGCTGTGCCTGGCCCTTTAATGTAAGTGGTGCTTCTGAAGGAGATAGTGTCGAGGCCCAAGCTCGCACGTTGGTGGTGCTGGCAATTTTGGCAGGCAGAAGGGCAGAGGGATGGCAGGGGGCCGTGGGGCCGGGGGTGGAGGGGCACAGGCAACGCTGTGCTGTAGCAGCTTCAGAGAGGCGATTGGCTGCGCTTTGGATGAGGCCACCCCGTGCCGCGTGCGGTACAAAGACTCGGCGGGGGTGTTGTATGACGAGTCATTTGATATGTGCTCAACGCTGATGGAGTCAGAGTTGTTTGAATGTGATGGCTTTGAATGCGATCCGCACGAGCAGCTGCTGCCGCACGGCTACGCCTGCACCGCCTTCCCCCAGGTCCGCCCTCCCCCTTCTCACATCCCCCCGCGCGCATAACGTCACGTTTCTATCTTTGGATGCTGAGTGTCGGTTCGGTTTCCGAAAATACCATTAGAAAGCCACAACAATTCACTTTTGCAAGGCAACATATTCTTATATTTTAAGATGTTAAAATCCATGATAAATCCTCTATTCGTCCGTGCAATGGATGCTGATCAGGGCACATATCGCACTGTGGTTAACCGGCCCAGGACTGAACAGAAAGGGGCCGGGCCAAAGGCAGAGTGAGGGTCTAGAACGCCTTAAAGTATGAAAAAAAAGTGCCCAAAAAGACCTAGTTTTGGCCCTTTTGGCCGAACCAAATTCGCAGACGATACTCTTCTATAATGGATGTCGATCAATCCTTCGGCATTCTCCAGTGCCTTGCCAGAAGCAGCCCCCTCCACTCCCCCTCGTCACATGCACTACGTTCTCCGAGGATCATCCCCCAATTTTACACTTTTGGATGTGCCTTGAGGATCTCAAACTTGGCAGTGTGGGGCGGAGGGGGTTTAGTGGAGGGGGTTTGGGTTGGTGCCTCGCAGCCAACTCTGAGGGATGACATATATATGGCCATCTTCGTGGTGGTGGGTATCCTGCCTGTGCAGATGCTGTTCACGACACTCTTCACCGCGGGGCAGCAGTACAGGGTGGGATGCGCCTCCTTAATCCTCCCCTAATCGTCCCCCAGGCATGTCGTCCCGCGCGTGTCCATTGATGGCGTCGTCGCTGTATGAGCAACACCGTGCTTCAGCCGATGGCGCGCCCTGACAACCCCCGTGCTGTGTGGTATGGGGGGAGGGGGAGCAGCTACCCAAGCACTGGAACACGGACCGTAAAAAAGAAGGTGGCAAGGTGTGGTGGCCATCTTCCCAGACGATACACCCCATGCCTACTCTCTGTGGCAGCTCTGGATGACGTGGCTGATGTGGCTGATGTGGCTGTTGGGGTATTGCTTTCACTCTCAAGACGTGTGCCGGTCCCAAGTCGCCTTTTTCCTGGGAGCAGTATGGGGGAAGGGGGAGTAGGGCATGGCGGTTGGTGGGCTAAGCCTGTGTTACCCTTCCTGAGGCTGAGACTGCGGGCATGGGAGAGGGGGGGGGGGGGGCAGTTGTGGCAAGAAATCGAGCTTCCTGAGAACCTCGTGCTCTTCTCACGCTCTTCTTCACCAGAGCGCTTGAGCCGCGCTTGCTCGCTACTCCGGAGCGTGCTCGTAGCTCTAGATGGGGCCTTCCTGGTGCTGCAGCGGGTCGGGCGGATGCTCAACACCACCCGCGCCCGCTACTACAGCGTGCTGTGGTTTGTGTACCAAACTAGGTCAGTGGTGCTCCCCCTCTCGCTGCTTGGTGCCCTAAATAAACCCTTTCGAGCTTGCTGGCACGGGAGGTTGTTGAAACGTCCCATACCGTCCGGATTTATATTAGGGATGAGCCACGTCGTGGTTTCAGTTTCCCTCCGCCTAGGGCTCTCTTGCTCGCAATGAACCAATCAGATTCCGAGGTGTGTTTCCCATATCGTCGAGGGGGATTTCTCTTCAATCGCGTGGGGCTCTACCAACTCTTCAGCAACGGTGCTTGCCGGCTGGCCGCCTCTAAGTGCTCTTTGCGAGGCTCCACTGGCTTTTGACAGATGCCCCCCTCCCTCGCTTGCTCCCGCCATCTCTTGGGGCTCTTAGGGGACATTGTGAGGGTGACGGCCGGGCGCCCCACCTGGATGACTCCTATTCGCCTCTGACGTTGATCCATGCACAGGGGCCAGGAGGGACCACATTGTGCATTGCTAGCAATGGTCCCACAACACGTTGGTGGTGCGTTGTTCCTCGTGACCCACTTTGGCTGCACAGCCAGAAAGTGTGCAGGCAGGTGCCTGTGATTGGCTCACAGGACCTGCGGCTGCGATTGCCTGTGATTGGGCGACAGGGTGCTTGGAAGATCGGCGGACCGCGTTTTTGCAGACCTGCATTACGCGCTAGAGAAGAGGGAGGAGAGACTTCTCGCAGAGGTGAGAGGGGAAGCTTTCCTGACCCTTTGTTAAGTCGCAGCATGTGGGAACTAATATCCCCTATGTTGGTGAAGGTAGGGCCGCAGTAGCCCCTCTACCCCATGTGCCATGTGGGAATTGGGCTTACTCGCTTCTGTTGTCAACCATCAATTTGCCACGGAGCACAATGTGTACGTTTGCGCTGGAGAGAGTTACTCTGCTTGCTAAGGAGGGGCCACTTCTAGCGCGGGGAGCATTTGCAAGTAAGTCAACTTCTTGTTTGAACAATGTCCATTCCGTCCGTGCAAATGAGTTTCCGAGTTTGGAGGGTGCGAAAGCAAACGAACGGCGATCTCGATCCAGTCAAGAGAAACCTTTAAAGCTACACCTCGTTTCGGGTGCGTCAGGCTTCAAGTGATTTCGATGGGTTACCGTTATTGCGCCCGGATGACTTCCTGTATGTAAAGCAAGGAGAGGCTGGCATGCCCTTATTCTTATTGGTGGGGGAGGGGAGGGAGACATTTCGGCCTGTCAGAGGAGCGCTGAGGCCATCTTCGAGCAGGCCCGGAACGAGATAGACAGCGTGTTTGTCCAGATATGCTATGCACTTCTGCTGGTGCTCTGGGTAGGCCTCACGTACATCCTGCTCGTCTACGGGATGCTCATCCGGGAGTTGATGGGCTCCAGTACCGAGAGAAAAGTGCTCGAGGTGGGTGATCCCAATCTCCTGTTGATGCAGGCCAGCTCATGATCACTCGAGCCCGGGGAAGTCAGAACTCTGGCGGGCCATGTAGTCAGCCAGGGTGTGCACACGGGCGCCGCCTGGGCTTGCTGTAATTGCCCTACCCAGGGCAGAATGCGGGCCGAATATGCTTTCATCCTTGGAAAAATATTGAATAAACACACTTTATTGGCTTGGCCTGATGAGCTCAAACTAAGACGTGTTTTCTGCTCTGCCCGTCTCCTTGCGCATCGAATTGCTCTTGCACAGGGTGGAGGAGGGATGTGGCTGACTTGCGTCATGCGGTGGGTGCCTTGCAGGCATGGGTGATCACGCTCGTTTTTGATAATATCGTCATGCAAACGGTGAAGAGCTTGACCATCAAAATGTGGATTGAATGGCTGATTCAGAGAGTCAAGGCGGCGCGTGGAGGCGAAGAATTTCTGATGCTCTGGTTCGAGAATTATATCAATCAGAAGCTTCCAGTTGCCTACCGGATGGCCCAAAGCGGTGCAGGTGACATAGAAATGGAGTATGACGCTGCAGGAATGGACTTTTAAAATATAGTGAAAAAGGAAAGAAAAGAAAAGTTACGCCCCTTGGGTGTACTTTTAGAATATAGTGAAATAGTGTTCTCAAGGCGACTGTGAACGAGCAAATCGTAAGTATAATGGATAACGAATCGTTCCTCCAAACACACATATGTTTACATAGGAACATCTGTGGTGCCAAAAAAGGAATTGCCATAAATTCTTACATAAAGTAATTCAAAATGTGTGAGGGTTACGTGAACACAGGCCTTGCCAGTTTTCAGCAGGAGCACCGATGCCATGGACACGGTGTCGTCAAATACTCCCGGCATTTCGTGTTTGTGGAAGTGTGCATATCACGTGTGGTGTTTTACTGATGCTATCCTTGAATAGTTTCCACCAAAGAGGAGTGTAGCGAGAAGGCTTTTTCAGGATCTTTGCATTCTCTCCCTCTTCCTCATTCTCCTCATCAATCTGCGTCTGTATATCTATAGTGTTGCGGATGTTTGTGCATCGCGACGCTTTTTTTAACTTCCTAGCAACCGCTAGTGCAGCCTCCTCGCTCATACTGTGTTGCTCCCTGTCGAATTCCATGATATAATCCTCAGCGCCAGCCAGATGATCTATGGGCTCCCAAGTATCCTTCTCAGTAGCAAAACCCATTCACCTAACCTACCACTGTCGCTCATCGCTCACCATGCAAGCCGATGTCTTCGATGCTGTACGTCTCCTTCCCACTTGCAAAATCTGCCAACGAAGTGCTTGCGCGTGCGGCGAAGGCCTCCCTTTTCCCCATCGACCACGACTTGGGGCCATGTGCGAACCGTTACTCTTTGGGGCACTCTTTGCTAATGAATGAGGGCAGGGGACTTATGCTGAATTATTGTATCATATGTTACCCCAATCAAATATACTTCTAGTAGTTATGGGTCATTATTTACAAGGCCAGGGTTATTATCATATTCATGTAGTTCATTCTGATTCTATTAGCCGTCTTTTTTTTCTATTAGACAGAGCGCGTGTCAGCTCAACGGAACAGGGACACGGTCGATCATCTCAATCTCACATATCGGGATGTCAGCACTATCGGCCATGTCGATGTCACATCCTGTCATACGATTGGGCATGTTCGATCGTCCCGTCTGTGCATCGTTTCCCCCAGATGGGTGCCACATGTGCAACCCCCAGGTGTACTCCACAGTATATACGATCCGTTATCTCGATCACACACCCTATCATACGATTGCTAAGCAGCTCATCTGGGTATCTCCTAGATGGTCGCCACGTGTGCATCCCACATGGGCATCCCACAGATGATTCCCGCGACTGCCTCCCGCGCGACTGCATCCCACGCGGCTGCATCCCACAGGTGCATCCCACGTGGCTGCATCCCACGCGGCTGTATTTCGCAGGTGCATCTGAACGAGTATACGTTTTCGAAGTATGTTTATAACACGTATATTACGATATCTTTAGGGCAGAAAAGATATAGCCAAAGTTAACAACGTAGAGACCGGAAGTCTTGCAATTCAATTCCAACATATGCTGCCGACACCTAGCCTGGCTGAGCTTTTTATTATTAATGTTCAAGGTTTACTTTTCGGATCTCCCGATCTCTCATCCCTCTAGATTTGATATCCAACAATCAGCTATCGGCATGTCACATCAACAATAAAATATCGCCTTTCAGTGTAACACTAAACCTGCCCAATTGTACTCCACGAGCGCCCTCTTGGAATCAGCCTAAGTACTCGAACTACCACATATTCTACTTTAGCCTTCTTCCTACGGAGCTCGCACTCCACTTCCTCATACGAAGAGTCACCGGAGATTGGTGGAGTGGCCTCGGCTTCCAACGGCTCCCTTGTCTCAGAGGCGGCTGTAACACCTGCCGGCTCCATCTCCTTCGAAGGGACGTTATTCATATCAAGCATGCCCAGAGGAGAGCACGGTGAAGATGCTGGATCGTACGGAGGGGACACCGGATCGTACGAAGGGGACTTCGGGCTGTGCAAATGAGATCCTGGATCTTTCTGCTCCTCCTTCTCAGTGGCGCCTCCTTCATATTCCTCGGACAACTCCACGGATTCAGGTGATGGAGTCTTTTTTACGACGGAGGTCAAGGTCTCCTCGTCCCTGAGATCTCCTGTCGGTATCTCCATGTTTCCTGTCTCCTGAGTCTCCTCGTCGCGTTTTTTGGATCCGTGCATGCCCATGCATGTCGGGTAAGTTGGGTAAAGGCACGTCATCTAATATGATGAAGCCCTTCTCTTTCAAAATTAACAAGAGGGGAGGGTACACGGTACAACGCAGGAATTTATGGAGAGGATTTACCCGGTGGAAGACGGCGGCATCGGACTTGGTTTCCAGGAGGGCCCGGAAGGCAAGAACAATACGTACTTGGCAGTCTTGGCAACAAAGGGTAAGCCACACACCAACATCCAAAGAGGTAAGCCTACTTAACTTAAATTACACACTACAGTATAAGTGGTCATTACAGAGAAAGGAAAAAGCAAAAAGATGGAAATTTAAGGCACAATAAAGGAGCAAAGTATGCCACAAGATCTGAGGTGAGAAGCGGGGGCAGGATCAAATATAAACGAAACCCACTTTTGCTCAACGCCTCAATCCTCCTGGAGGAGGATATTCTCTGTAAGGCATGGGAACATATAACAAGATCAGGGAGGGTTGGAACGGTACAACAGGTACGGTCATTCACAACGGGCCCCACAACTGTGAACAGTAGAAAGACTAATTTGAGAAAACATTGTACAAAGACCCTACCAAGGGCAAAGACCGTGGAGAAAAAGAGGGATAGGCCAGAAAACATAACCACAAGAAAGGAAGAAAGCATAGACCAGAATGAATACACTCATACCAATCTCCAGTCCAGACCAGAAAGAACCACAATCATGCCTGCCAGGGCTGAAAACCCCAAAAAGCTGGACAAAGTCCACACGGTCCTGGCAGGCCTATCAGCTCCCTGTCTCTAGTGCCAATCCTCCACCGGGGGAATAGTATGCTGCTGTCGGTGCCCTGAGGGTCCGCACACCGCGGTGTCATGCAGCCGGATGCTTCGTCAGGGACATGACAAGGAGTACCCGAAGGCAGGTCCAAGTTACCCCGTCACCGTCAGACTTACAGACAAGGGAAGATGTAGGGAGGGTCACAGCGGGTGGAGGCAGAGGCTCTCGCGTACGAGACAGGTGCCGGTCACGGGTCCCCGAAGGGAATAAAGGTCGTAGGAGTCAAGGCACGGCATGCAACATTCACATAACAGGTCTTGTGCATGCTTGCTAAACCTCTAGGCTAACTGTCAATCTATCAGCTGGTTGTTTTCCGTATACATATTTCAAAACCAAATCATAAAGTACCTGCAACAAAGTACCTGCAAAGCACAGTCAGATACAAAACCCAAAACAGGACAAAACCGAGGGTACTCACAGTCAGATCATGCTGCTGCTTTCTGAGTAGGCCTCCATGTCGAAAATCCAAAAGATCTGGCAGCCTGAATCACTGCCTTTTGCATATCTATGTAGCTGTCAAAGAGCATGTTGAAGTAGGGCACGGTGTTCTTGGTGGGAGGAACCGGCTTGGTGTAGGGGTCAGCCAAGTTCTTCTCCGAAGGTACCCTCCAGCATATGATCCAGCCCAGTCTGACAAAGTCTCTGAGCATATGGAATCTGACCAGAACATGCTTGATCTTCTGGGACAGTGGGATATTTTCAGCAATAGACCTGCATGCATCATTATCCAGGAGAAGAGGAACCGGAAGCTCCAATCTGGGGCAGGTTGCTGAAGCTGGAAGGTACTCTGTGCTTCTCATATTCTGATAGTCCACTGGCCTGCGGTCTGAATCTGAATAAATCTTGAGCTCATCTGTCACTGACTTGCCATCAGGCCTGACACCACCGACTCCTGTACCCGTAGGTGTAGTGTAATCCAGGAGTTTAGTCAGGAGAGTTCCCGGCTGTAACCCAGGGTAGCTGAATGCAATGTCAGTGGCGACCCTCTCGGCCTCAGTGATCTCAGAATCAAGTCCAGTAGTAGAGGGTGGCTGTCCCTGAATAGGGTGTTGTATATAGCCGAATATTTCTGTCAGCATAAACATGAGAGACACCACCCGCTGAGCTGCAGTAGATGCTGCAACATATTCTGAACCCGTAGAAGATGTTTCTGTGATTGTCTGTCTGACTGTACCATACTGTAGAATCATGCCACAGAAGAATATCACCATGCCAGAGTATGATCTAGCTGAGTTTTCCAGGTCTCTGGCAAGGTCAGCATCGGAGTACACAAACAGTGTGAGCACCCGTGCTGGCCTCTCAGGGTAATAGAAGGCCATTCTGTAGTGTGCCGTGCAGTCCAGATACTGTGCAATTCTGATAAGAGCCTTCATTGAGTCCTCTGAGGGACAGGCCACAAACTGTGACAGGTAGATCACTGCATAGTAGATATCTGGCCGTGAAGTCCTGCTGTGCCAGAGCAGAGACCCAAGGATAGACCGATAGGGTTTTACCAGAGTGAGGTCAGGGTCTACTGGTTTTGATATCACCAGCTTAGAGTCCATAGGTGTACGGAAGGGTCTCTCGGGTATGTTGTTAGCTGTCATAAGGTCCTTAATCTGTCGAGACTGATTGAGGTACACCCCCTGGTCATCATGCTGTACTGTCATCTGAAGGATAGAGGATATAGGACCCAAGTGTTTGGCCTTAAAAGTTGCTCTGAAAGCGGTCCAGAAGGCCCTCTCAAGAGCCGTGGAACAGGCCATACCAAAGTCATCCACATATACCACACACATAGCCTTAACCGTAGGTGTGTAGATGTAATAGATACAGGCATCATGTGTAGACTGCCTGAATGATTGACCCATGTATTTGAAACTGAGCATAAATTGTTTAACCATCCTCTGCCATGATGCGCCGGCAATCTTGAGGCCGTACAGCGCATATGAGAGTAGTGCATAGTTGTAGCCCTTAAAGGTATAGCCAGAGGGAAACTGAATCCACACGGGGAACTCAAGCTTAGCATGCATAAAGGCCTGAGACACATCCAGATATGACACCACCAGCTGGAATAGAGCTGCAAAAATGAATAGCAGTCTGAAAGCTGATATCTCTGGGGTAGCTGAAGAGGTCTCCCACGGAAGGTAGCCTGTAGTTCTGCTGCCGTCACCAGCCATACGGGCTTTAAATATTTGATAGGGCTTGCCTGCACCAGTAGGGTCAGGTTTGAATGGCATAGACAGTACAAATAGTGTAGTAAGGTACTGTGCATTAGCCGGAGGTGTTCCCAGCTTGAGCTTTTCCTGATTAACCATATCACCAACCTCCTGATCCATAGCTTTCAGCCAGTCCTCAGACTGTGGTGAGGATAGGGCCTGTCTGACACCGTGAGGTAGCTTAATCTCTGGTGCCGAGACCTCAAGCATATGTGTAATAGTAGAGGTAGGAGCATCAGAGAGAAACTGCTCCATGCTGCTGAAACTGCCAAACATGTACTCTGCTCTGAGGTCACTGCTGAGGGTGTCAGAGAAGGGCAGGTAAGCTGCTGAGTGTGTGGACGGAAAGATAATCAGGTTGGCTGGTAGATCAATGTGCCAGCCAGCCGGCTCGTCGGTGCAGGGTTCCAGGATGACACCGTAGGGTCTCCTGTTGCCTCTGTGGGTGGAGATGAGAATTGCACTGTAGATAGGTGCTCTGATTGTCTGACGAGCCTTCACAATAGTCCAGATAGGATAGTGTTCATTGATGCCATTTAGCTTTCTGTAGCAGTCCAGATAGTGTAGAAGGTCCCGATAGTGCTGACCATCTGATGTCTGTGATACATATCTGACTGCCATAGTCCAGGTAACTGTGCCATCTTTCTGAATAAGCTGAACACGTGCGTGTGACTCTTCTCCGTCAAAGAAAGAGCCAATACCATGAACCCTCGAGCCTGCTGTGTCAAAGCTGTCACTGAATGGCTGTGGTCTGTCATAGGATGCATCAAACTCCCGCTCTGCCTGATGTGGGTCTGGAAAGGAGCCCAATATCTCTCCCATGTCCTGATGATTATGAATCCAGTGAGGCTTGCCAACATAGTGTATCATATTAGTCTCAGTATCCAGGATCTTATATGCCAGAGAGCTGACTGATACACCGACAAGACGGCCTGACCAGGCCGCCCGCTGGGACTTCCTAGAAATGCCAGGCTGTCTGGAGTTCCTCTGTTGCTGAGACATAATGACATAGCAATTCTGGCCGAAGGCCTTCAGTTTTGCATAGCCATAGTGATAGCCTCTGATCTGATGAAATGGTGTTGTAGAGATGTTCTTGTGAGTAGAGATATTCCATATGAAGCCAGCATGGGTGGCAGCCAGAGGCCAGTAGTCCTCGGGCATGCCAGCTGCCAGAAGTAATGCCTTAGCCATGTCTGATATCTTGCCAATGGCATTTTCTGCATGAGGGTTGTCTGTATGTACTGTAGGAGATGACTTCTGGTGTAATATACGGTGTTTTTGATAGAAAGCCACACACTGGGGGTCACCCATCTCTGGAGCACAGTCTGTACGTAGTGTTATGGACTGTGGTGCATATCCCATTGCATGTAAGCTGCCGTAGAAGTGAACCAGACAGGTGTAGTATTCTGATTTCTGGACGAAGGTGTACACAAATATGAATCTGCTGACATAGTCAATGAACTGACATCGGTACAGGTGGCCATTGTAGCCAGCTGGGGTAATAGGTCCTGTCAAGTCAGCACCCCACTTCTGGCCGGGCTGTATGGCCACTGATCTCAACTGGTCATGGTGTCCACAGGTCTTCTGCTTCAGCTTACTGGTACAGCATACTGCACAGAACTGAGAGCAGGTCGGCATAGCTGCTATAGCTCGCCTAGACAGCAGAGGCCGACCGAGCTGGATGCCAGGCAGGTCGTAGAGCTTAAGCAGACTGGTTGTAGAGCCGTGACCCATGACTGCATGGAACTCCACAAAGGGACTGACCCGAACAGGTGTGTTTCTGTTCCTGAACAGGATACAGATCTCAAAGGGAGTGCCATCAATGAATACTCTGTCAGGTCCGCCATCTGAGCCAGCCGGTGTCAGTGGGTGACTGGAAGCATATGTGTGCTTCCGAGAGAAGCTGAATATCCTCTTACTGCCTTTAGGATAGATGTGTAGTACCTCCATAGTACAAGTCTTGTGCCATATCTGGTGTTGTGGCATATACGGGACAATCCAGAAGTAGGTGGTATTATGCGGGTCAAGGAGAAAGTCATGGTTGCCCTTAGTCAGCATTCTGTCAATCATACTGATACTGAAGGGAATGTTGCCATAGAAGAACTGACCCGTCCACTGTTTGGTGTGACAATCATCTGAAATGAACCAGTGCTCAAGAGCCGGATGATTGTTACCCTCGCCAACAGGCAGAGAGTCCCCATACATAGATACATCAAAAGCCGGAGTACCAAGTTTAGCCGTAGCTGTAGGAGAGCCGTGAGTAGTAGCCCATTTAGTGTACTCGCTATTACTCCACTGCCAGTCTGATGAGTCTCCTGTGCGGGTCCTGACAGCTGCTGAGCCGAAGTGATGAGAGTGCGGGTGCTGCGGCTCATCCCAGAGGTAATCCACCTGATTGTCTGTGATACGATATGTTCTGCCTGAGTCCAGGTGGGTATAGGTCATGGTAATGAAGTCTGGGGAACTGAAGCCATGCCGGAGCATAACCCGGGTAGATAGGAGTGTCCTGGCGCCTTCTTTGAAGTGGCAGCCAGGTATAGTGTACTCGTCTATCTCCCCTGACAGTATCTCACGGCCATAGAGGTGTAGTGTACAGGTCCCGTCAGTTCGGGATACGGGACCTGTCATCACCGTAGAGAAGCCAATAGTGGCGGAGGTGTCTAGAGCCGAGATCCTGGACCTGGTGCCTGTGATATTCCCAGTGGCACCAGAGTCTACCACAATGCCATCGCCGTCCCGTGATAGTGTGTAGGCCGAGACAACAGGGCTACAGGTGAACACTAGCCCGGGTGGTGGTGTGCCGTGTGCTGTCCAAGTGAAGCCGAGCCACCATGACATGTGCACCACGGCACCACCGACGGTGATCATGAGATCTGCCAGGTGTGAGGTGGTCTCGAGGACACTGCCTGTCTGATGCCAAGCCACTGAGCCAACACCACCGACACCTCTGTCCACTGTACTGTCGCCTGATATTGGCTGGAAGTCCATGAGGTATAGAAACAGACACTGAATGATAACTGCCAGAATGGTTGCCAGGGTTAGAGCCGTGAGGTGTCGGGACCGCCTGCGGCGGCCCTCACTGTCTGCTGTTATAGTTGACCGGAATAGTTGTATTTGTGAGGCGGCATCGGGCGGCATACCCGAGCTGGTGAACTGGCCGTGGTCACTGTGAGGGTCTCCTGTGCCAGATCCAGAGGAGGAGTGTCCAGTCCCAGAATCTGACCATTCCCAATCACAAGAACCACTGTTCCCATTGTTACCAGCCCAAGTGCCACCATCAGAGCCCCAGTCATACAGTATCCCCGTCCCCGTCCCCTGGGCCCCTCCCCGTGGGCCCCCAGGTGACAGCAGTCTCAGTCTGTCCGAGACATCCTCCTGTCCCTGAAGCAAGTCTACATCTGCCATGGCACAGCCCAGGAAGCCGAGGACAACAAGTGTGGAGACGAGAGCATGTCTGTAGAAGGGTACACCACCCCTACCTACACCCCTACGCAGGGTAGGTCCAGTGACGGGGGGTGGAGGGTCATAGTACTGTCCTTCCCCTGAGCCACGGGGCTCAGGGCCGTCGGTCTCGTCCGAGGCCTCGACCACGGACCCCGCAGGCACCCCGTGCCCGCTGGCAGGGAGGTCCGTAGCCGTGGCATACAGTCCAGCTCCTGCAGTGACAAAGCACGGGCCAGAGCTGGGAGGGAAGGGCACTACCGGAGGCGGTGCCCGTGGAACCCTCGGTGTCGTTGCGGCCGAAGCCGGCAGGGTGTCGTGCCACTGGGTGGGCTGGGTGTGATCCTCACACCACAGCCTGTCCCAGTGGTCCTGCTCCCTGTCGGTGAGGCCGGGAGGCGTAACAACCTTTGAAACCCGTGAGGGAAGGGACCGCCGCAGCTCCACGGGAGGGCCGGGCTCCGGTCCAGTTACAGACTCCAGCTGTGAACTCCAAGACCTCGGCCCCCAAGCCCCCCCTTCCTCCCGGGTCTCACTGTGTTGTTGTTCGGTCATTGACTGAAACCGAAGGTCACCTGCCAACACCATGTCAGCGAACAACCCGGAGCCAGGCTCCAGGGGTGTCTCGTGTGCGAAGAGCGCTGACACGGGGTGCAAACAGGTGTCTCCATGCTCGGCATCGTCCGGTGTGTCACCCGATACAGTCGCGGCATGATCCAATGTCTGAGCGGTCCCGTATAACATCACACCTGCGTCGAGATGTGATCGGATAGACGCAGGCTGTGGGTCACACGGTGAGCATGCGATGCTCGGGTCCGCACGGTAGAACGATGAAAGATCGAGCGGTGCCACGGCAGGTGCAGAGTCCATGCGGGCAACGACCGGTGGGGTGTGCGTGGTGTCACCATCGACACCACCCACCCCGAAGCTGTAAAAATGAACTCTCCCTAGAGAAAGGGAAGAGTACGGCTCCTGATCTTGCTCATTGTAGTCTGCTTCCTCCCCTGCATAGCAAAAGGCCTGGAATTTTGCGGAAGCTTTTCTCTGAAGCCGATCCCACTCCTCATGTTGTTCCTGAGTGTAGGAGTCAGGCTCCCAAGCATCCCACTCAGAGTCAGTCCACTCCTGTGGTGCCCAAGCGGGTGCATGAGAGTCCTCATCCCCCTGGGTGAGGTAGGCAGCAAAGGACAGGGATCCGTCGTCAGGGTACGTGCACACCGACTCCGAAGAGTCACAAATGTCTGGTGTGCCGTGTTCCCAACAGACTGCCTGAAAGGCCTTCTCCGAATGCTCATAAGCTGCCTGAAAGCGAGCTGTCAGAACATCCGTGAAGGCCCCTTCGGCTAGAGCCTCGGGGTCAAGCCGCATGGAGTGTGCCGCCAGGTGCTGCATGTGTGTACAGTCTGCCTGGCGGTGCCTCCCACCGCAGGACCAACAGTTGCCCATGAACTGCTTGGAACCCGGGTGGAAGGTGACTCGGGTCTTCTGCGATTGCCCCTTGCCCTTCTTGCCTTTGCCTTTGCCTTTGCCTTTGCCTTTCCTGCGGATTCCCTGTGGCCAATTCCCCCCCTTCGGCAAGGGGGAGGCAGCGAATCGGAAACTCTTCCCCTTCCCCTTAAAGGGGTGGGAAGACCGAGCAGGATAGTAAACATCACGCGGGCGGGGAGGGCGCAGGTCAGGGGCTCCCCTGGAATCCAGACCGCCACGTTCACCGTGGCGGTGTCCTGCATCATTATTGAAAGCGCTAGTCAGTTGCTTCGCTTTCCCCAGTGTGTTGTAGACTCGCTGAATCGCGAGTCCACAGCTCACCAGGGTCAGCTCAGCCTGTGTTTTGACCTTCTCAATCGCATAGTCCTCGTGCACCTGTTTGTAGGTGACGGGACAAGTGCGACGAAGAAACAGACGGACCGCATCTTCCCTCGAGATGTCGAGGCTAGAGTGTTGCCCCAAGTCAGTCGAAGCGTTACTGACTGCGTCAGTGAACGCTTTGATGAACTGCTTGGGGTTTACACCTGCCGGGACCTCTACTGTGGGTGTGAAAATGAAGTCTGTCTTGTCGAAGTCTTCAAGTTCAGGCATTACGTCCCTGACTAAGGCGGTAAGAATTACTTTGCCGTCGTCAGGGAAGTAACGGTGAGCTTCCCGCACTGAAGCGAGCGTTGGCCCGCCACAGAGATACTCCAATAACTCCTTTAGGAGTTTGTTTGGAGTTGGCATCACTGTGGCGGTCGCGTCGGACAGCCGGAAAGCATGTGCGAAGAGGGGGTTAAACCGCGTGAGACGAGAGGTTAGCTCCTCAACGAGGGAGTCAAGTAGTGAACGAGCATTCGACTCGTCACCACAAAACCTCCACTCGTCAATGGCATCCCCCTTGCCACACAGCTTCGATTTAATTCCCCTCACAAGTGCTTCAACCTTCTGGTGGTCATCCAGAAAAGCTGCGGATTCGGAATCAAACTTCTTTTCAGCCGCTGATTGTTGAGAAAGCGCAGCCACTGGTGTGGCCACCAGTTGGTCGAATTGTAATTGCCTCTTTGAGGCACCAGCCGGATGCGCTCTTAATCTCGCTGGCGCCATTAATTGGTACGGTGTAGAGGCCATGTTGAAATTTACAGTCGCGGTGATCGAACGTTAGTCTAGAAAATCCAATAAATCAAAATGTTCGGTGATCAAGGTTCTAAAAATTGTACTAAAAAGATCTCAGCAAGAGAAAACAAATTTATACTTGAACAATCTATAAAAAATAAGGGCAGGGGCTCAAAATGCGGGTTCAAAGGTTCAAATTTTACAGCCGCGGAGAAGGGTAGGGTAAGAGAGGGTGGCGATCGTGTCGTGAGGCTTGGTGATGACGCGCGTGCTGCTTCGGAGACTGCGGCTCGCTAGACCGGTCCATCTGAGTCCTAGGCAATTGTGCTCACGAACGGAAATTCATCCTCTCTCTCACTCTACCCCTTCCGTGACTAGTGCGTTTAGAACCTCGTGCCCGGATCTCAGCCCCAAGCCCCTATAAGAGCTTTAGCCAGCCATAATTGGCGATTTTAACAAACCACCTTAGGCCGGTGGTGGGCGCAAACCTGTGAGAACAAACACGCAGTCAAGCACTACAAGTCAAGTGTGCAACGCTCGCATATGTCAACCGTGAAACTGTGAAGCTATACACAAGATAATACGAAGTGTTATAGCTTCCGCTGAAAGAATGTGATGACAGCCCCTAAGGTGTCAGATGTGGAAATGACAGATGCTATGAACTGTCTGACTACCGAAGTCGATATCGGAGATGGCGCTGATGACAGTGAAGAAGTCATAGTAGTCGAACCGTATCGGTGATGACACAGATGATGATGACACTGTCGGCATGCCAAATCCAGCAAGAACAAGGCCGCGCACAATAGACGGGCTGGGGGCTGCGAGTAGCCTCTTCCCCACATTTCGCGAAATTTTTTGCGAAATTTGGGTGCTTTTTCTCCGGTCAAATTTTTTTGAAATTTCGCGAAATTTGGGGGGTAAAATCGCGAAATTTGACCGCGGAATCTTCAAAAGTCGCGAAATTTGACGAAACCCACGCGATCGACGAATTTCGCGACTTTTTACGCGATCCTCCGCAATCCTACGGCTTACACTCCGTTTGTACAATCGTCTGATCGCGCCCACAGCATGAAACCACAGTACTGCACGGTTTCGTTGTGCTAAGGTCTTGGAGTTCGCATATCAACAAAGAAGCAGGACTTGACACGCAGGGCACCCGACCGCACCAAGGAACAGTCGAAATGGGGGATGAAGGCTGGGCTAGTCAACTAGCTAGTTGCTATGCGGATAACGACGATGGATTCGAGAGTGAAGTTGAGGAAGAAGAAACTGAAGAGTTTCCGGTTGAAACTTGGCACACATACCGATCGTTTATAGACAAACACAACGATATATTGTTTGTTGTGATAGGATTAGTAAAACCCAAAATCTGATACCCATTTCTTGTGGCTATATACTAACCGTAAATAATAGGGTTTCCTGACCTTGAATAACTTTTGAGTCACGGGGTCTTTCCGGCTGAAACTTGGCATACGTACCGATCGTTTATAGACAAACACGACGATATATTGTTTGTTGTGATAGGATTAGTTAAACCCAAAATCCGATACCCATTTCTTGTGGTACCTACTATTCCCACTCGTACCTACTGTCCTCGGCCTACTGTCGCACATACAGTTCCCACTACAGTACGTACAACCACATTCATTGTGCATGCATGCTAGAAGCCTCAAACCATGCATAAATACGTCATTTCCCGTAATTTCGTCGCGTAATTTCGTGTCGCGTGTAGAGGAGTTCAATGTCGTCATTTCAAGTTATCAAACGTATCAGATAAACCCCCTTTAAAACTTTGGGAAATTTATGCGAAATTTGGGCAGTTATTTTAGAGGGGCAAATTTTCGGAGAAATTCGCGAGAAATTTAGGGGCCTCCATGCGAAATTTGCGAAATAAATTTAGGTGAATTTTAGCGAAATTGGGGGAATTTATTAGCTGCAAGGCGAGCGAGGAAAGCAAGTGGGGCTAGTGGTAGTTGAATACAGTTTATTTACATAGTATCCAATTATTAAACGACATGTTTTCACGCTACCCTCTGAATGACATATTTTCACCCTATGAAGACTGCACCTTCAAACCCGCTTACATGTCACAAGACGACAAGAGATGCTACGCTACAGATTGTTCATCGAATGTAGCCAATTTCCGAGAAGTACTAACACGGAGGCAGAATACGTTATGCGGCGTCTCAACGCACGCTCCCGCCGGCATTCGACAGCTGTGAGAGTTACTTTCGACCCTGCCGACTCAAAATTTGAACGGTCATTTTAAATTTCGGGGTTTCTTGTCTGGAGATGGAGATGGAGATGGAGTGTCAATGTCATGACATGATATGGCATGGCATGGCATGACATGACACATCATCATCATGACATGACACCATCTGTGCATGACATGTCATTCCTACGATAGACAAACCAAAAACCATAGACAAACCTGAAACCAAGACATTCGAATTGCCTCGTCGCTCGACGCTCGTGCTCTCGTCTGGTGGATCATCAACCTGAGCGAAAGGGCGAAGTCCTCGAGGCTAGACTTCCAGTTCGAGTGGCAAGGCATCTTTTCAGGGGTATTGCCCTCGGTCTTCGTCAGGTTACGATGAGCTGGCTTGTAAATGCGGTCGCTGATTTCACTTGCCAAAGTGGAGCTGGTCTCCAGAGATCTGGCATGCCTGAAAAGGTGCGCCCAGTCACTGCGTCTGTTTGCGTATTGCGAGGAAGGTGTTTCCGATAGTAGTACTGCTCGATTTATATTTGGTAGTGAGATACGTACCTCAAAGGCCGATAATAAGTGCACTCGCCGTTCTACGACCGAGTAACGCGTGGACGTCGTGCATCTTTCAGAGGGAGAGCTAGCTGTTCTGCCGTCGGTAGTAGCGGCCTCTCTGATACCGCTACGTGGGTGGTGTGCAGGAAGTCTTTCAGCGTTTCTTCGATGAGAGCTTAAAAGCGATGACCACTGAAGGTGACTGCTACTAGGAATGCTCTAGGCGCGCTACCTTCAACCGATTGCTACCTTCAATAGGTTGCTGGGAAAGGACTGGGTGTGCTACCTTCGATAGGTTGCTGGGAAAGGACTGGGTGTGCTACCTTCAATAGGTTGCTATCTTCAACAGGTAGTTGGTAGCAGAGGTCTTGGCGCGCAGCTACTCCACACATGTATGCAGTGCTCACAGCATATGCGATGTGCAGATGTGTGGAGGACTTCCCATGCATCAACAGGCATAGCAATCGAGAATTTGGGCGGGGCAGTCAGCGGGTCAGTCAGTTGCATCCCGCGGAAATCTGACGGCGCGTGCTCGCTCATCGGCGAGCAGATGTGGGCTCAATTGAGGATACGGTGCCCGCGTCCTTCTTAAGAGCCCCTTCGCCCCTGCGCTCCGCGCTCTGACACAAGAGGTTTGCGGTGGGCTTGGCGGCTACGAGCAGAAGCGATACAGAGAATCCGTGAGGGCGTGAATTCCGGACAGGTGCGCTGGCTACCACTTAAAACAAAT
The DNA here is from genome assembly GCA_001247695.2 of Cymbomonas tetramitiformis. Lineage (NCBI taxonomy): Eukaryota > Viridiplantae > Chlorophyta > Pyramimonadophyceae > Pyramimonadales > Pyramimonadaceae > Cymbomonas > Cymbomonas tetramitiformis. The sequence continues at coordinate 36,098 of LGRX02005406.1, forward strand.
ACACGCCTGACCGCAGCTGCCTTTTTGCTCCCAGGGCGTATTGGCCTCCGCGGCATTGGAGGACTTCGCGGCTCTTCGGGGCTCGCGTAGGGGACCCCGCGGCCTCGATGCGCTCTTCGGGGGCCCTTCAACAGCCTCCGAGGGCTCACGTGGGGCAGCTCCACTTGGAACCGCGCAAGAGGTCTCTCAAGTTCCCTGTGCGTTTATGCAGTCCCCCAACGACCTCCGAGATGCTCCGGCGGAGGGAAACGAGTGCTTTCAGAGGCCCTAACAGGGTCCAAGCGGGGTCCCTGGAGCTCCTGTGCGGCCTTCGGCGGGGGGATCAAGAGATTATCATGGACACCTATGAGGGGCCCGCAGTGGTATGTGGAAGGTACCATGAGGGGCCAAAGCGGCCGGCAAAGCCTCTTCTGCGAGGGGTTCAGCCGGCCTCAAAGGGCTCCAGTGGCGGGCCCAAACAGCCTCCAATGGCTTGTGTGGGTCACCAAGTGGCCTACAAGGGTCCTCTTTCGGGGATCCAACCGGCATCTGTGGGTTCCTGTGTGTGGGGGCCAAGTCACCTTTGAGGGTTCCTGGGTAGGGTTCCTGTGTAGGGCTCCTGTATGGGGGCCAAGTCACCTTTGAGGGTTCCTGTGTAGGGTTCCTGTGTAGGGCTCCTGTGTGGGGGCCAAATCACCTTTGAGGGTTCCTGTGTAGGGTTCCTGTGTAGGGCTCCTGTGTGGGGGCCAAGTCACCTTTGAGGGTTCCTGTGGGGAGGAGAAACGGTCTCCAAAGGTTCACGCCGCCGCTGTATGCTCGTGTGGGGCAGGAGTCACCTGTTAAGGCTTTGTGTTGGCCTTGGGCGTCTCCGAGGCTCCCGCCTGCCGGAGCTGGGGGCGCTTTTGATCAGTCCATGGGGTACGCTGGCGAGGTGCTGCGCTATCGCATTTTAACCTGCCCTGCATATAAGGGTGCTGCGGTTGTCCCAGACGTTATCCGAGTAGGTTTTGAGTAGTTCATTGTTGGTCTGCTGGCCCTCCCTTCTCGCCGTATTTCAGGACGCCTGCGATAAGATCAACGACATTCAGAAGGAGGTCTTTGTCAAGCTCGGGGTAGATGGAGATCACGGCATACAGTGCCTCGGTCAATTTCAAAAGCACTTCACGGATGATAAGGAGATGCTGCAGACTTTGGCACGGTTCATCGCAGCTGAGGAGTTAGTTGCATCTAAAGCAGAGTGTGAACCCGGGATGTTCGAAAAGGTGCAAGAGGTCCGCAATGGCATGATGCAACTGAATATGCAGATCGTAAAGACCCACTGCAATCCAAACGATCCACGCGCGGCACAGCAGTTCCAGATGAACATGCAGCAGATGATCATGGAGTGGACGAAGCGGTATGCAGCAAACAACGGGCTGCAGGTCTCCGCACAGGGACAATTCAATCCTCCATTGAAATCGCCCGAAGAGATCCAGTTATACAAGTACCTCGAAGCCCAGTTGAGAGAGCAATACAACTTGTGACCCGCTAAAGATGGGGTAAGTTACATCATCCCCGTGACGGCATTGAAACCTAGCGGCAGGAACCTTGTACTTCTTTTGAAAAGTGGGATGTAGCTGGCTCATCCTCAACAGAGAATGAAGTCGAGGCATATTCTGCTTCCTCTAAAGTTCCTGCAACGTGTGGGGTGGTTTACTGCCGTAGGTATCTCGAAGGGTCCATTGTACCATGCACGGCATGTTACCAGGCATTGAGGACAACAACTTGGCTGGCAATTTTTCTCCTCCTCAGATATTCCAGAAGTATTCTGACAAATTTCTGGCATTGGCCCACCTTGCCACTGATTCTCCTATAACACTCGCGGAAATCAAGTGGCAGCACGATAATAAGTGTTTTTTTGAAGTGGTCCCTCACTTAATGGTCCACCAGCAGTGAGCCACTAGAGGTGCGACCAGAGCTGAGGATCCTCGAAGCGTTTCCACAGTATGCTACATAAGCAGAAGCCGAAAGAAGTGGCGATTGAGAGTGAGGGGAACCTTTCTAGAATGTGAACTCAGTGGAAATGCTGCAACAAACCAGCTCAATGTGTCTCGCGGCGCATAAGCTGTGTATTCTGTGCATTCCTTCAATGTGATGAAATACAGTATGTATATACATCTGTATATATCGGTTGCATTTCGCCTTTGGCACTATTCTGACAGGCACGCATGAGTTGATAAGTGTAAGTATATCTCACTAGGTTATGGGGTGTTCTGATGAGATTGACCCATAGATACAATGAGCCTCTCTACATATCAATCACGGTGACACTGAGGGCAAAGCGAACCCGGCACCCTGCGATGAACCAAGTGTGAGACCGTTTAAAATCAGCCAAAGAATTCTGCTGCACTAAAATGCTAGAACTATCAGTTCAAGATCTGTTCGATAGCATAATTGTCCAGGTTATTCGCATAGAGTTTTCGATTGGGGACCTGATCTGTACTTAACATAGCCTGCAGAAGACGGGCTCCAATGTAAACAGTTTAGCTGTGTCATTGACATTGGTCCATATATAGTCCCATCAGTTTTGTAGATATGCACTAGGTGGTTTGTCAGGACACTGTAATCGTTGCAGCGTTAACTGAGATAGTCCACTGCATAGACGCATATAGCCGTAGACTGCGATGCCAGAATCTGTAGTGTGGCACAAGTTTTCTTATTTTCGTTGGGGGGAAAAGTAGATTTGTACAAAATATTGGCAGTTTCCCTTCGGGACACAGTCGGGGGGTTCCTATACCATGTCCACTTATTGATTCTAATTCGAAAATCGGCGTCAATAAAGTATTTGAATATGTTTGTTTTTAGCCGAAAGTTATTATTTAATTGATTTGAAACCCTGCTCGGTTTAAGATCAGGGTGGGTTGGGAATTATTTAACTTATGAACTGTGTTTGTTTGTTGGCTCTGCTATTTGTTGCAGCATTAGAGCTTAGCGTCATGCTTGTTTGTTCGTCAATGCAGGCGGTGCCATATACGGCGCGGCGTTTTCCGGCATACAGTACACTGATGTTCTTCCGGCGCGGCGTTTTGACTCGTCTTCCAACAGTGAGATGAACTGCAGTTGCCCGATCTCTTTAGGGTAAGTGCTCCGGTTTCAAGAAGAAGGAAAACAGGTGAAATAGAATAGCACTCGATTTAAAAGCGAAAAGAAAAACGCTTCGCAGGTAGCCTGCTTCTGTAACTTTCATCCTGAGGGCAAAGCTTTTTCCAGAAGAGAGCACACTCACAACGCATGCAGGGTTTTCCCTCCTTTTCGAGCGCTTCACGAAGTGAAGACGAGCTTCAGGTAATGCAAGCAAGAACATTGTACACGCTAGAAAGCATCACGATAGTGGCAGTGGACTCGGTGTCATCATTTGCGTTAAGGAACGGGAAAGAAAGCGACTTTGGAGAGCAACTTAAATCAAAGAAATGCGATTTCAAAAATAGCATGAACTACCTGTCGAGTTGGGGTTGCCTAACAAACATTTCTAGGTCTCTCGTGCTGCTTCGAGGCGACGGATATCCTGTGACCGAAACCAACGTGGCTTCAGGGCTTAATTCTATGAAATTTGTATGAAAGATATTAAGGCCTTGAATTCTAGTCTGTCTTCAAGCTGCACTTCAAGCACTACGGATTTGCCTTGAACATTCGTAGTGTGCAACTAAAACGTGGTGTGTGTGTGCATATGCAAGCCGACAATCGCATCTGGATGAGCCAAGGCGCTCACGCAAGCAGTCCATAATAAGAAAGCTTTGGGGGAATGAAAGTTGAATACGACCTCAGTAGCTGGATCAACTTGGGCTTGAGGTATAGGTACTGGAACAGGTTCAACACAGTGGTCCAGGAACTCGGGTGACTCGGGGTCTACCAGGAAGTCTTGAGGCTGCCAGCATTTCTCTACGGGCTTAAGCAGACCCATGAGCTGCGGATATGTGCTTCAAAGTTAGTAGTCTGCTAGACGCTTGAGTAAAATAGTCGCAGATAATAGATGCCCGAGTTTCAATTTCAGGCATGGTCCTAGAGCTAATCAAGTTGTCCATTGCACCGTGGCCAGTCACCTCGGGATAAGTGTCATCATCGCAGCTGAAAATATGTCCTGCAGAGAGCAACAAAAGCACCCGCCAGCCATCTCCGTTGCCATTGCAGAGACGTTGCTACGTAGAGTTGCCCGATGTACTCGGAACAGCAAGATCAGGCTCGCCTATATATTTCCAGCATGGACGGCGTGCAAATTGTATCTGGTGCGGTTGATGAGAGAAGTAAGCTGCACCTTAGCTTCAGGTGCAGCGATCTTGCTCTTGAATTGAACCCCGTTTCATTTGACTCGATGTAAGAGCTTCTTCCCACGTAGTGCATATGTGAAGGACGCGAGACCTACTATAACGTAACAAGCAGTGCCCATATCACTCAACTAGACGAAATGTTTGCACCAATTTCACCGTTAAGCTTGCTTCAAACTTTAGTATTTTCTTACATCTTAAGGTATTTTCTGGAAGGCTTCGGGAAGCGGACGTGAAGCCTGATGCGGGGATGTGATGACGCACACAATCTGAAATGGGTTTCATGTCATATCGTAGCCAATGGATACTTAATGAGCAGCAATCGCGAAGAATGCGCACCATTGAATTTCGCGTCGGGTCCCAATCTGAAAGCATGAACAGTTCTTTGTCGCCAGATTGCCCGCTGTAGACGTGATCGTTTTCCGTGTCACAACGATGCAGTGCCCCAATAACTCTCAGAAGCTTTACACAACCAACGCGATGTTTATTTACCTTCTCACATGCTACTTGGTGAATCAGGTGTACAAATATTTATTCTGCTGTGAGCGTCGTTTGAGACGATAGATGGACGACGGAGAACCGTCGGGTATGGGTTCACTGCCGAGGGTGCAGCCTTTTATGCCCCATTCGCGCCGGGAGAAGCGTCGCATATGAAGTCGCGGTCCGTGTCTACTATCGAATGCCCCTGTGTTCGGGCACACGCGGAAAGTGTGTTGTGGTAAGCCAGGGTTGATGTTTAACCCCTTAGTTGCGGTTGGGATTTTTTGCAAAAATATGTGGTTTGGGGACAATTCAAAGTATTGCGTGATCATGGCCGCATATGCACGCATGCGACATCATGTATGTTATAGGAGACCATCAAATAAGCCACAACGAATCATGGTATAGCTATATCTATCGTATATCTCGAGATATATGGATTATCCAACCAAAATTTTGAGTATTTTGAGCATAGAAATTACGTATACGTCTTGTGTACGATGCGTGACTGCAGTCTTATTGACTTGTATCATGGTAAAATATCGCGGAAATTAACATGCTAGACTATCCCTAATCCATAGTACGCATTAATACCGCCCAATGTGCCAAAAAATACCAAAAATGGCCAAAAAAACACCGAAAAAACACTTGGATTCAAATGTTTTCCTCACTTAAGAAATGTTTTCCATACTCAAGCTAAAACTCAGGTGAATTTGCTCATAAAATGAGACTATGTGGTGATATAATACCCCATGTTGCATGCGAGACTGGCGTTGGGATCCATTTCTATCGTATATTTCCACATGGCCACGTATATGCTTACCAATACGGGATGTTTATGGCTTGGTTAGCTACTTTTCAAAGCCAAAATTAAGCGCAAAATGACACAAATAGACAAATTTGGGTTTGGAAATACTAACACGTGAGAGATATATCGCACTAGTATATGTGCTATACTATTGGTTAACCTGTAGCCATATATCATGAGTGCACCCACAAACCTTACAATATTCGATGCGCCAACCGCACATATGCAGTTTCATGGTAAGCCACGCTCTCATTTTCGAGGCCTTGTTGAGAATTCTCAACGTGTTGCAGCTAAGGGGTTAATTTGATTACACTCTGGCTTACCACAAAGCGACTGGCATGCACCAACCAAAAGAGGCATCGGATGGTAAACATGGACCGTGAATTACATGCACATGACTTCTAAGGCGACAAGGCTGCAAACGCAATGAACACGCCGTTGTATGGCGCTGAGATTGATATATGTGTATAAAAATGCACACACGGCGTGAAACTGTGTTGATAACCCCAGTGTATAGTGTATTCGTATAATTGTGGGTGTGCAGCAACCACTTTGCATAATGTCTGCATATCGTACAATAGCAAGCAATTTGTCCGGCAATGCTAGTTTAAACATAAATACAATATAAGCCGCAGTCCGTGTCTATACTATTGGATGCCTCTGTGTTTGGTACACGCGGTGTGTGCGTTGTGGTAAGTCAGGGTTGATGCATAAATACGATACATAGAATGTGCTGGTATTTTTGGAGTGAAATCACATGTAGAATGATATTTTGCAGAGATGTGCCGGTGGTAAGTATACAGTCTAAATAACAATGAAATCAAATTACTTTAAATAATAGTATTGACTCTCACTGGCTTACCACCACGCATTGTGTGATTTGTACCAAGCAGCATAAGCGTCCGATAGTTAAAGCAGACCGCAGTGATAATCACGACGCGTGTCTTGACGCGACGGGGCCGCATACAAGGCTACACACGAAGTGATTCACAGTGTGAAACACAATACTTCAAATACACTCTGAGTTACTACAAAAGCACTGGCATGTGCCAAGTGACAGAGGCGCATCCGATGGTAAACATGGACCGCGCGACTTGCATTTTCATGACCAACATTAAAAATCGGGTTTAAAATCAACCCTGGCATTCTCCCGGGCGCAAACGGGGCATACAAGGCTACACTGTTCATGACTAACATGTCGCATACATACGTGACGCTTTTCCAGGCGTGGGCGAGGCATAGAAGGCTGCAATAGCAATCTATTCACATAATCGTATTAGCATTTATTTGTATGTGATGTGATGGTGTTTTTAAAGTGATGTAGTAATTGTATTAGTATTCATTCTGGCTTGCCACAATTTGTCCCAAGCAACAGAGGCATTCGCTAATTAAATCAGGCCGTGATAATCACGATGGATGTGTGTCCCGGTGTGACGGAGCATACATGGGTGCACACGAAGCGATTCAAGTGACATCATGCAATAGCTCTCCAAAGCTCAGCTCAGGACGACACGGATACAATACACCTATCATACACAAAGTCACGACTTGTATATACGTGGTCACTGCAACTATTGCTCGAGTATATTGCAATTATAGTATATATGTACGTACAGTGAACGATCTGTTCCTGACGACCACGCGCAAGTTCGGCTTCGAAATGTTATTGACATAACGCAGCATGCATTACGCGAATAATCACGTGCTGCATGCTAATATAATATGAGCGTGCAGCGACTTTTGCTCATACCTACAGGATGTGTGCTTCACGTTGTGAATTGCTTCATGTGTGGCCTTGTATGCCCCGTTGCGCAGGGACACGCGCCGTGATTATCACGGTTTGATTTAATTATCGAATGCCTCTGTTGCTTGGTACAAATCGCACAATGCATGGTAGTAAATCCCAGAATGAATAATATGACATCATGCGATAGCTCTCTTCACCGGTGTGGTGACGAATGTATGATATATACACTGCAATAACCGCAATGTTCTCAGTATGGCATCTCCCCATCCGGGATGTCATGCGCACCCTTTCCTCCGCCTGCAAGATCCATACAACCCTTTGGCGGGATGCATCATTCGGGTCAGCTTGCGGGCGCACCCTTGTGATGCAAACGTCGTGCGTTAATCGTGATAATTTGGCATGGCCCTCTAGGCGTTGTTTTCATGTAATCATATTACAGGGAAATCATGGTACACCTATTATACAACGGGCCCCGAAAACATGTATAAAAACAGGTGAGACTCCTACATGTATCCACTTTTTTTTCCGTACTCACTCTGGCTTACCACCACGCATTGTGCAATTTGTGCCAAGAAACCGAGGGATACGATAACATAAATCTGACCGTGATAATCACGACGCGTGTCCCGGCGCGGCGGGGGCATACAACGAAGGCTGCATCGGCAATTCACAGCAGTCGACAAATTGCATAAACGGTACTAGCATCCGTACTGAACAAGATTAGTTTAGCACCTAGACCTTTCAATTGTGAGACGTGTACCTTACAATAAATTTCTGATACCTCTTTTTATATATTATATATCTTCCACATATATCATACTATGTGTGAAAGATGAGCAATTCGCAATAATACTAGGACGACATCCTGAATGCATGCTCATACTACAAGACAGCATAGTCTCGCGGTCTGAACAGCACGTCAAGGATGCAATAACACTAACCAGCAATGATATATACACTCCTAAAACACCACCATGCTCCATACAAATGCAACATCCTTATCCATATACGGTATGCCATGTACTACGGCGGGTTTGATGATATTTAGCGCAGCAAGACCACTAATTATTGCAGACAAAATTGCTACTATTTACTTGCTGAGAACTCTTAATATCCCTTGTAGCCTTGATCTAAAGGGGGTGGTCATGCTTTTATTGCAAAACATTGTCGACCGATATCTATGCAGACACGTGTCATATAAACGTAAAGCAAGATGCGACTCTGAGTATTCATCGCAGGCTTACAAGATCCTACGATATACCATATACATTGACCATACTTCATCATGCAGTCTGATGTGGACGATGCGACTCGTTGGTCAGAATATTCGTTGACGAACTGCAAAGAAGGTTGACGCCGCTTTTCTTTTCAATGTGTTTGATAAAGCTCCGGAACTTGGCAAGTGCATGCGTATACACAATATCGTCGAGAACTGTCAATTTATTGATGAGTTGCGTTTGCACCTTCGTCAAATCGTTTAATGAATGACGTGGAACCCTGTGGGTTATACGAGCTTGCACATAATCATCAGGGTGTAGCAATCGTCCTTCTTTACAAGTGCATCGTGTTGTGCCAGCCACAAAAAACTCGTACGCGCAGATGCTTGCATCGTAATAATCGGCGATCCCCACGAACCCAATATGATCCAGCATCGTCACGGCCACAGGTACGGCAACGCGGGGGTCGCTGACTGGCGGTCCGTGTTGCAAACCGATGCACGCCAAGAATCTCGTTTGCAAGTTCCATGGGTTATAACATTTATAGTCCCCCTTCGATGCAGTGGAATCATTCACAAAGTGTGCGAGCCACTCTTCGAAGCCTGCCCCTGTCGTTTCGAAGCGGCCGAATCCCGGAAACCCAGTTCCCTTTGTCTGCCGCTGTCCCCATTTGTCGTATTTACACTCAAGAAATTGCGAGAAAACGTGCTTTCGCGGTGATCGCACCAGCACGGCTTGCCGCGATGCTGGTATTATGCGGGTCAAACGATGACATGGTGTCTGTTCGTGGTTGCCAGTGAGTGTGCTGCCTACTGGAAGATGCTCCGGAGACTCCTGCAAAAACGAAGAACCGCTCGTCTTTGGCACGTGAATTAGTAAGTAATTCTCATCAGGTGCGTCGGTTGACCACTCGCCGTGATATACAAATTTATCTTCGCGCGAGGCAGCAACGAAAACAAAAAGATACACCAGGATGTGCGCGCGTAGGTGAGTTGCGGTCTCCATAATAAATTGTTCTCACACGCACGAAGCCTGTCGTTTTCGTCGCTCGTTGCAATTTATGGCTACTGACCGACGGCGCAGTCCTATCATACGGACTGAAAAGAGTTTATCGCTATTTTCCAGTGCTACTGTCTTCAAGAAATCACCGTATAGGCGGGGGGACACTTATTACCACTGGACACTTATTACCACTGTGCACGTGGGTGATGCCTTGCGGTCATATATAGCCCAAACCCCTCTTCCGGTATGTGCTTCGAAAACGAAGCATCGAAAATCCTCTACTAAATTTTGATTTGTTAAGGCATTTGACCTCAATTTTGAAAACAGATCTGAAAACGTCGCATCAAGGCGTATTCAAACATGTGTATGGAAATTGTGAAGACGCGTTACGTATTTCACACGAAATTCCATGAGTATGCTGCCGCGGCGCAGTTCGCGCCGCAGTGATTTCAATGGCCGATCCGCGGCGCATCGTACGGTCATAAATGGAAATATGGAAATGAAAATATGGAAATGTAATGGAAACCAAAGCCGAACAGGGCAGGATACACAGCAGAGCGGCGTGTAGCATGGCCCTCATTCCCAACGTTTCACCGTCTCGCTTGCCTAACCTTGGCGCTTGCGACAGCAGCAGTGGCTCTCGCAACGGTAGGAATAATATAGAGATAAGGAGCAGCGAGCTATTCGCGCCAAGGCTAAGCTTTTTCTGGCGTGCTTTTTCGAGTGTGAAAAAACGACTGGTAGATTGTATTGTAAGAGCAGGCGGACGCATTAGTAGGTGGAGGATGGGGAACAGGTTGTTCCGTCGGCAGCGGGTCCCCACTGCTTGTTGAGCCGTTTCTAGCAGGTTGTGGCCCCACTTCACGCTTGCGTGTTGTGATTTTAGTGTAGAATTTTATTTTGTTTGGTCTGTATATTTCGTTTGAGCGTTCGTTTGAGCGAGACACTGAAAGTCTGAAATGAAAGCCAAAGGCGAAACGCTGCGGTTCGCACAAACGGTGCGTTCGCGTTCTTGGAGCGCCCATCTATCGTGTCATCGGCTCATCACACACAGCCTTGAGAAAAAAACTTTTTCCTTAACAGTAGGAGCCTTCTCAACAGACGAGAGGTGCACGCAGCGTCGTACTCATCCCGCGTATTTCATTGCGGCTGTTTGGTATCACCGTTTACCTGTTTTCGTTGTCCTGTTTCTGGCCTCAATCTACTTGCAATCTTCTTTTACATCCCCCTGCCGCTATCGCACTGACCACACTTCCCCAGCACTTCAAGGACGATTGAGATCCCGCACAGAAGCCAGAAATGGAACAACTGGAGCTGGATATATTGCTAGAAATGAAATTAAGTGACAATATTTAAGTGAATTTTGCCAAACACGTTCATCTATTCCTGGGAGTTGTCGTGACGGGTTATGTGGCGTTAAGACTGAGATATGCACAGTGCCGCGCCAGTGCTTGAGATCTCGGTTTTAGGTTTCGAACGTTTACGGCGACTAGAAACAACGGAAGGCCGGATTCTCCAAGCATCGTTCGATATTGATACGTTGGACTGTATTATTTTCTGTCTCAAGAACATCAGAGCCGTCATTACGACGAGGTTTGACGAGACAGGCGCTTCTCATTCTTTAGCTTCTGGTTGCTGAGCGTGGCAGGTGCGCGGCTGAATCCTAGGTTTCCTCGTTACGAGCTATTTCTTAAAGTATCCTTGAATTAAATTTGTTCTAGCTTGGTGTGAAGTTCGATTGGTATTTTTTGTGACAGCTTCAACTTTTGACTGTTTTCTGCTTTTCACTTTGTTTGTGTTGCAAAACGGCGCCGCTATCCCGCTGCACCATGCTTGTAGAGGCCGTCGTCCGTGGAACTTGATTTCCGGCTTGGGATCAAAACCAACGGTCTCGCTAACGGGGTGTCTATGGCGCAGGGCATTCTGCACAGACTGTGGCTTTTTCTTTTCGAATTAGGTTTTCCCCAGACATCAGTCCCGACTGCGTCAGACCCTCAGGTACAATGCACGCTGTAGTTCGTAGTTATAGCCATATGAGGGGCTGCAGTCTCAGCGGGATATACCCGTGCTGAGCTCAGGTTGAACTCCTGACAGCCCCATCTCGGGCGCACACTCGACTGGGCACTGGGAGTGCCCAGCCGAGTGTGCGCCCGAGACTCAGCGGCACAAAGCAATGCGCAGCATGGCATATAATTATAGTTACGCCCACAGCAGAGCACAACACCGCACAGCAGGGCACGGCACAACATATGCATAACACGGGCACAGCACAACACAATAATTGCACATGCATAGCACGGCACAACAGTGGCCATTGCATATGCATAACACAGCATAGCACAACATATGCATATGCATAGCATAGCACAGCACAACACAGCACGACACAACTATTACATCTGCATAGCACAGCATTTGCATCTCCATAGCACAAGGCATCATATGCATATCACAACATAGCACAACATAGCATTTGCATATGCATAGCACAACACAGCAATGGCCGTTGCATATGCTTATATGCGTGGCAGTGAGGGAGGGGCTGTAGTCTCAGCGGGATATACCCGTGCTGAGCTCAGGTTGAACTCCTGACAGCCCCATCTCGGGCGCATTACATGGTATAATTACATGGTCCGAATGTTTTGTGCGAAGGAAGGATGCCCTGTTTCCTCAACAACCTATCAACTAGCAGCGAGGATGGCTCGATGGTTGAAGCCCGCCATCTGCGGTATCTAGGGACATGGACACTATATAATGTCACACCTTTGCAATTTTTAGCACCCGGCAAACTCAGCAACTTTCATAGTCAATTTTTGGATTGATATGATATACGCATCTGGGGGACACAGTGGTCACACACGTATCTGGGGGGCACCGTGGACACACACGCATCTGGGGCAGCATGGTGGAACACATGCATCCAGGGGGGCACGTGACATACATGCATCGGGGGGCACAGTGGAGACACACGCATCTAAGGGGGCACAGTGGATTTTGCATCTCAGGGCCACAGTGGGCACACAAGCATCTGGGGAGCACCGTGGACGCACATGCATCTGGGGGGCACAGTGGGGACACACACGCATTTGGGGGCATGGTGGAGACACATGCATCTAGGGGCACCGTGGACACACACGCATCTGGGGGCACAGTGAAGACACGCATCTGGGGGGCACAGTGGACACACGCATCTGGGGGGGGCACTGTGAGACACACACGCATCCTGCAGAGGCACAGTGGACACACTTTGCGCATCTGGGGGCATGGTGGACACACTGCATCCGGGGGAGCACTGTGGACACACATGCGTCTGGGGGGCATGGTGGACACACGCATATGGGGGGGCACCGTGGTCACACCTGCATCCGAGGGGGTGTCGCAAACGCGTGTGTATGATGGTACGAATATTCTCGGAATCGAGCAACCTCAACACTCGCGGCTGGTCATAAGTTCGTCATTAACATTCACTGGTGCCGGTAACTGTTCAAGCAATTCTCAACACAGCACAAGATCGTTGAGCTACAAAATTTTTAAAATTCTGATATTCTGAGATCGAACGCTAAGCTTTTTCATGCAAGCCCAGATTTCCAACATGAAAAAGTATGAAAACAGCAGTAAAACATATCCGTCAAAATTGATATAATAACCACAAAATACGAATTATTGTGTACAAAAGCTGTAAGCAGAACTGTCTTAGCACTCTAGCACCGGCACGCGAACAGCCACCTAGTACTTGCGAAGCAACACAATAATGAGTCCACTAGCCTGACCTACGGCCAGAGCTTACTTATATCTCAATGCTCTGTCACATTTCCCAAAACTGTAACGGGTTCTAGCCCTCAAATCTTCATCTGGCCAATGGAAAGTCATTATTCCATGCCAGCTCTAACAATGTTACCGTTTACCACATTCTGATTGACACGTCAGTGGCAAAGGAGTCACTGTCATCTTCATCTTATCATTCCCTGGTCATCCGATAGGGACCATATCTTTTCTGGCAGGTCCGCATCTCTCAGATGGTCATCTTAGCAAAGCCTGTCATGCTGTCACCTCTGTCATGCGTGTCACCAGCTGAACAAACCCGGCGCGGTACCATGAGAAGCCGGCGTTTGTTACAGCTGTCGCAAACGCGTGTGTATGATGGTACGAATATTCTCGGAGTCGAGCAACCTTAACACTCGCGGCTGGTCATAAGTTCGTCATTAACATTCACTGGTGCCGGTAACTGTTCAAGCAATTCTCAACACAGCACAAGATCGTAGAGCTACAAATTTTTTAAAATTCTGATATTCTGAGATCGAACGCTAAGCTTTCTCATGCAAGCCCAGATTTCCAACATCCCCCATCTGTAGCTGCTGCGTGCAGTAGCACAGACTCAAATATGGGTTTGTTCAGCATACTGGGTCGTATCACCATCTGCCATGAACTTACCCAAACTGAAAGTGAACATACCAATGCCTTCACCTTCTCCACCCTGTAACATCCTGGCTCTGACCAGCGGATTCTTGAACACCAAGACCCACATACACCTGCGGCCAATAGGTCCATGTTCCAGATGCCCAATCACATGCAAGCGTCCCGTCTGACTCAATCGTCTGAAGTACGCAGCCCTGCTCTCGGTCATGTCTGTCAAGTAGTAAGATGGAACATGGACACATGCCACCACACGACTGGCCATCACTGCCAATGGAAACGCGATATCCAGCGCTGCAAACCAAGGTGAAGTCACCACTGCGTCACAGACACCATACTTCTCCTTCCATATGCGATAGTTACCTGGCTGAAGTGCGTCATGCGCCTCAGACCAACCCAACTGAGAGTTCCAGTCATTATTCATAAATATCAACTGCGGCCATTGCTCCACCATCACCTCACTGATGACCCCAGTACCTGCCCATGGGTCCCACACGCCATCGCCGGACTTCCAGTCCACCTCTGTCGCCAAACGCCTCACCTCGGAGGGCACTGTGATGACCAGTTCAAGCCCCCACTGCAGTGCGCTAGCTTCTCTCACCTGAGCCTTGGTCATGTGTCTCAATTCTCCTCGCCTTTCAACTTCTTCTTCAGCCAGCGCAGGCACAAGAGGTGCATCCCTCAGCTGCCTTGCCCTTGCCTTCTGTTCCCGATATTTCTTGCTCAGCACCGTGCGATGCCCCTCATTCCAGTGCCCTGGCATGAAGATCTGCACGGCCTCAGAGAGCTTGTCCTGTCTGCCCCAATCAATCTGATCTGGCATGCCCAAGAACATGTCCTTCTCTTCCACTAGCATCTCCCTTGATGAGATGGCATGCCA
>LGRX02005407.1:0-12456 GCA_001247695.2 Cymbomonas tetramitiformis
ATGCGTCCTGATGGCACGCAGCTCTCTGGCTTTCGATACTCTCCTTTCACTGTCAGAGTCCGACAACTCCTGGAGCGATCGAAAAGTTCAACCCAGCCCCTCACCAACTGTATTTTTCGACAGGAGCGAAGTACTTCGAGATGCTGCACGAAAGGAGTTCGAAGCAGGGCGCCTCGAAACGGATGCCGAAATGGTATACCCTCACACACTTCACATAGAGAAGCCCTTTACCTGTGGCGCGAGGGCAGCACTCGTAGTGCTCGAAGCCTTTGTCTCGTGCCTGACTCAGCGCGAATGTGGAAGATTATCCGGGAGGGAGGCGGAGGACATTGAAGTACTTCCTGCACTGGTACCACTTGACATCCTGCCACCTCGTCTTAAGTGAAGTGCTGAGGCGGCAGGTTGCGCGCCTTATCATTAGTGGACGGGATGCTTTGGATAAAGTGGTCGAAAAGGTATATTCCCGATTTCTGCCGGCTAGACTTCAGGAGAAGAACAGCTTAGCAAGTCAACCATCTTGCTATTCGAATTGCACATTTGCTGCAGTACAGCAAGACCAACGACCATACCGGGATATCCGATCTTTAGTGTCGTCCTCATATATCTTGATGTTAAGCTGGTATCATGAAATCCTGCTGTGAAAGGCTTCTGTGTGAAACACCTAATGTGGCACTTGTAATGAGGGTATTATGGTTGGGTTTCAATCGTCAGTTCTTGGCGAAACGTGACCAAATCATGAAGGGCGAGGAGGCTGCAACGTTTGGGAGATCTCCGGGGGACCTGAGAGATAGAGACTGAAGGGCCTTTGCATCAAGTAGCTCTAGGGTGCTATCTTGAAGTGTTCGCACTGGATCGGCAAATATCTTATACAGTTTTAGTCCGTATGGTCTATCTTGAGGCCTTGCAGGTTCACCTGCCGGCTCTCCTTAAGCACGTAGATTAGCTGTGTGTGTGCTTATCCTTGGGCCGACTTCTTTGGCACACCGTATAGCCGCAGAAGACCGGCTCCACTATGTACCCACGTCGGGGATCAAAAGATGCAGCACACACTTCGGGACACTCATCCGGATTCTCCGGAGCTCACTAGTGAAGAATGGGACCCCCTAAGCCTCGCTGAGCCACCCGAGCCCATCTGCATCCACAACGCCAGCGCACTGTTGCCTTGTGCCTGAAGCCGGGTCATCCCTGCCCCCCAAGCTGCGCGAGCCATATCTCCACCGCCGAGCTCACGCATAGGACCGCCCCTCTGCTCCCTGAGCCTCAATGGGCCATCTGAGCCCCTCTGCGATTGTCCTGCCAGCGCACTGCTAGTGTGTCTATGAGAATGATAAACTGGGTTGCCCTCATCCGAACTTACGCACCCACCACCGACTTGCGCCTGTGTGTGTGTGTGTATGCTTATCCTTGCGACTCCTTTGGCATCCCGTAGCCACAGGAGACTGCACTATGTACCCACGCCGGGGATCAAAGGATTCAACACACACTTCGGGACACTTATCCGGATTCTCCGGAGCTCACTAGTGAAGAATGGGACCCCCTAAGCCTCGCTGAGCCACCCGAGCCCCTCTGCATCTGCACCGCCAGCGCACTGCCGCCTCGTGCCTGAAGCCGGTTCATCCCTGCTGCGCGAGCCATATCTCCACCACCAAGCCCACGCGCAAGACCACCCCTCTGCTCCCTGAGCCTCACTGGGCCACCTGAGCCCCTCTGCGGCTGTCCTGCCGGCGCACTGCTGCTGTGTCTCTGGAGCCGGCTCACCTCCGCCAATCGAGCCACCCCTCCACCACCAAGCCCACATCCCACATCACCCCGCTGCCCCCTACAGCCTGGTCTCAAGAGAGCTTGCTCACCGCCCCACCCACGCCACGGCCAGAATGCCCAAGCGTTGTCCCAAGGGGCTGAGAATGATAAACTGGGTTGCCCTCATCCAAACTTGCGCATCCGCCACCGACTTGCCCCCGTAGCCCTCTACCCCCAACACCAACTCCTCGTGACTGGAGCCCTTGCGCGGATTGCCTTGCGAGGTGGCCGCGAACTTGAGTAATGCGCTCCACACTTGCGCTACAACTGTCACGCCGCACTGTTCCTACTTGGGGTCTCATCCCCACCGTTGCCTGTGTGTCCCAAGCCCTCCCGGTGGCCGATAGTTCACCACCCGGTCGGCGCCTTCCCGACAGCTGCTCACTGTTAGTTCCGGCACGGCCAGCAACCTCGCGCGGTGGGCACGGAAGCTGATGAGATGCCGCATGCTGCCGTGCAACCTGTTGTAAGTGGTCATCGTTGCCAAGATGGGCCCTCGGGCTCTGAGGGGCCCGGCGTGTGTCATCTCCACCCGCGGACCTCCCCACATCTCCCCCGTCATCCTCATCAGTTCCCCCCATGCCATCAGCCCCCCCAAGAAGGCCGGCCACCCGCCTGCTCGCCCCCATCAAGGTGGCCACCCCTCCCTCAGCCAAGGCCATTGCTTGCTCCGGCGAGGCCCCACTCTGCTCCTGAGTCAAGACCCCACTCCCCGGGCCCGGCGACAAAAGGTCATCCCACTCATTCAAGATATCCTCGACACTTGACGCCGCCTGGCTGAGCCCGCCTATGCCTGCCCATGCCCCTCCAGATCGCGCCTCGGCGGTGCCCCCTCCTTGACCCTCCACAGTGCCCAGATGCTCCACCTCCCGCCGCACGTCCTCCATGCTCTCCAAAAGCCTCGATGCCATCGCGCCTGCCTCGCCTGCCTCACTGGGAGCCTACCCAGACCTCTCACGCTGCGTTCCCTCAGATTCCTGCATCCCACCGCCAGACCCATTCTGCGTGGCATAGTCTGTCTCCTCGAACGCGTCCTCCCACGCTCTGTCCATCAGTGCCAACCTCTCCGCCCCTTCCCGTCGGTCCGCCTCCCCCCGATCCAGGTCCGGGCTCATGCCTCCTCTCACACGCCCTCCGCCAGCCCAACGCCACCCACTTCCGGCCGGACATCGCCCTACAACCCGCCTGATGATAGCCCTGCAACCCCCCGTGCAAGCGCGAAAGAAAGCAGCCTGACCCACTTCTCCTTCCAGCCCACTGCCCCGCCACGTGCCGCTTCCTCGTCCTCGTCCTCGTCCTCGTCCCCATTGCCATCCACCTGCTCTCCCCCTTCCGCGTTCGCCTCCATGTACCGCCGCTCCCTGAAGCGCCGCTGCGTCTTCCGAAGGAATCCATACGCCGCAGGCCCCAGCCCACCGTACACCTCCACCCCAAAGGGGATGTAGTGATGTGGGCGGACATCCCCGTACGTCGCCACCTTGCTCTCCTCTACCTTCTTCGCCGCCGCCCCGGGGGCCATCATGGCCGCTCCCAGGTGCGCGTCTGACATTGGCCGCGCCGTGGCCACATCAAACAGCACATGCTGGCCCAGTCCCTCCGCATCCAGCACTGTCACATCCGGGCAATGGTTCCGTGAGTAGGTCAGGTAGCCCGCGAAGTCATCGTGCAATGCAGACGCCAAGGGATAGGCAGACTTGGCCATCTCGAACAGCACCCTCTGCAGTTTGTGGTGGATGAAAGAGTACCAATTTCCTCCCCCAGCCCCCGCTCCCCCCCGGCATGCCAGTAAGTGTGTCCCGGTGGGATCCCGCTCTCCTCCACAATCGGGGCACTCCTCCACTTGGCCAAGGAGGGGTTGCTCCGCATGAAGAATGTGCCGCAGGGCCACCCGGTATTCCGCCGAACTGAGCTCCAGGGCTGGGCAGCATGGAACACCCCTCAAGAATGCAGGCCCAATACTGTTGAAGGTCACCGAGAAAAGCCAGGGGAGCCGAGACGCCCCCACGTGCCCAGCCAGCCAAAGCCAATCCGCAGAGTGGAGGACAGCAGCATAGACCCGTTGGGCACGTTTTTGAGACCTGCTGTAATCACTCAACTTCTTGGCGTCGTCCGCCTTTGGCACTTGTGGTGGCAAATGCTCATTTGCTCCCCTCGCCTCCCCAATCACCTCCATCGCCTCCGACACCTTCTGCATGGCCGCTTGCAAAGAATTAACATACGGCAAGTCGCTCTCAGCCCCGAGGTCCTCGGTCCCCGCCGGTACTGTTGGAAAGAGCTCCCGCATATCCTCCCGGACTTGCCCAAACCCACCAAGCCAGGCCGCACTGCTCACCCTCGCCGCCTTAGTCAGGCCCATCCCATGCGGGAGGGTGGCAAACTCACAGGAATGCCACGCCAATCTGTCACAACCCTGAACTCCAAACTGGGGGACCCTAGACCTCCCCCTATATCCCTGCACCCCATCATCTCACGCTCTGCCATATCCCTTCCGCAATAAACCCAAAAACCCCCTCCAACTTTCATACTCAGTTACAACCGAATCAAACCCCGCCAGCTCAGCCCGTATTTCACTGCTCAAGATACTCAAAATCCCCTTAGGATCAACGCATATCTACCAACAACTGTCACTCTCGGTTATATTACGACGCTTCGCACGACCGTTCGCCCGCCCTTTATATGCAACGCACACTCAAGCACCGGCGCTGACCATATTCTTTCTTCGGTTACGCTCACGCCTGCACAAGTCGGCTCATGCCTGCCCCCCGCTCGCAAGCACTTTCGCCACGCCAAGAGCCGCCTGCCTCACAGCACCAGTCAGACCCCACAGATATAAACCATTCAAGGTATACCCATACCTTCGCGCTTACAGCATTTCACAATCAGTTAACTCGCCGCGCGCCGCAGCCTATCTCCAGCCCCGCGACATCCCGCTCAGCATATTGCCGTCACCCTATCACGCCATTTTACGTCACTCTGTACGACCGTACGAGCAACAAAGCCCAAATTGGAATTACTGCATCAAAACTCGTTTTGAGACAATTTTCTGTCTTGCCAAAGACCCTCTATCTTCAGCTATCACACCAATGTATCATACAGCAATCGTCGCTCTGGCCATCAACGATTACGCCAGCGCGCCGGCCACCACGTCAGCAGCAACGCGCCGGGTCGCTACCTGTCACCGTTGATGCCAAACAGCATATCATCACGACCAACACGTCAGTCACGGTCGCACCACAAGCTCTGCAGCGCAATCGTCACCGCGAGACGGTTCAGCAACTACAACAACGATTCGCCCACGTCAGCCTCAACGACGCTTGCCATACAGTACCAACATCCACCCGCAACCTGCAACGATTCAGACACCAGCAGACAAAACGCCGGGTAGCCAGACCGCACTAGAACCGGTCAGCCCGCGAGCATGGTCATCTCAAACGCCGCTCACCACCTACAAGCTTTGACCTCAACAGTCACTTAGTACTGGAATATCCCGGTTCAAGATATCAGATAGTCAGTGAACCAATATAGATAAACTCTCATAAGAAATAAACCCTAAGCTAGATATACCCGGAACGGTCACGGAGTCGGAACGGTCTCGAGTCTAGCTACCTGTGACACTCGGTGTGTCACAGCACGGGCTTACGGATCAGTCACAGGTCCAGTGTTGGCTACCTAGGAATTTGTCATAGGGGCCTGCACCGGGACTCCCGGTCAGGGCTGCCTATACAGATTTCAGCACACCATCCCAGCACTGTGGGTGGTGACTGACAGGTAAGTCAGAGAAGTCAAGATAAGTTAGGGTAGGAGCTAGGGTGACAAACCTAACAGCTAACTCAACTGTGCTATTCTGATACACAAATTGAAACCCTCTAGCCGGCACAAGAGCAGAAACATACAGGCACTCAGGTCCTGCTAAACTACTGAAAAGCACTGTGGCAGCAAACCAGATTGAAGATTGTAGATGTCAAAGTAAAGCATAAACCAAAATTTGAAGACCATGTTGAGGTCAAAGCACATCTCAGCACACCACCAGAGTGGTGCACTGCCAGAGCCAGAAGGAAAGCTACTCGGGGTCAAAGTCCAGAGGTGCACCGTCACCACAATGCCCACGGTAGTAGCTTGCAGCACCGCTCTCCAATGGGTCAGGCGGCCGGTGAACCACCGTCGCAGCACCCAGGGAGTGCAGTACTGCATCCAGAGTGACGGGGTCCAGCTCGGATATACCGGGGTAGATGCATAAGTCTCCCCTGCACAGCACAGGCTGCGGTGCAGCCCGACCCGATACCTGCACAGAGTCGATGTCATTGGCCGCCGTGTAGGCGGCAGCTCCCACTCCCATGATCGAGATCAAAAGAAAGAGAGAGACAAAGTAATGAAATCCCCACGGGCCCGCGTGTGCGGGGAAGCCCCATGGCGGCTTGCCACAACCGTAGGTGCGGGAAGCACCACCAGACTGAGGCACGTGGGTCGCGGACTCCGACGCATGATTTGCCGAAATGGCCGGAGTCCGCGGCTTCACGATGAAGCTGCCGTCGGCGAGGTCCTCGTAATCGTCCGTGTCGTAACCCGTGAGATCAACCTGCCCGATGGCGGCGTGGTTGACGGTCTGAACGAACCCCGCGAACTCACCGTCCGCGTCCGCTGTGGTGGTCACCCGCGCCGATTGCAGTGGCGCGGGTTTCACATCCTTTCCCTGCGAGACAGGCATAGCAGGGGCCGGCACGGCGGATGCCGATGCCGCCGCACCACCTGCCGGAACCTGCTCCTCCGGCGTGGTCCCCGCTGCGGCGGGTCCGCACACCAGAGCCGAAGCCTGCTGCTCGACGACGTCAGGAGGCGGGAAAGATGCGTGTGTGAAGTGCACCTGGTGATTGGCCGCGGAGTGAACCTCCGCGGCAAGATCGTCGAGCCGTCGAAGAATGTCGTCTCCTACGGGCTCGTCGGAAGCCGACTGCTGCTCCACCGCGAAGCCGTAGGCGGACACGTCGATGCCGCCCACCGCTCCCGCACAAAGCACCGCAGGCGGCCCGTACGCGGCGGCCGCACGAGCAAAGGACTCCGCGCCATCGTCCGCTGCCTGCTGGAAGAGTGCACACATGGCAAGTGTATGCACGCCCTCCGCGTCCTCCTCGTCGATAGGAATGCAGAATGCCGCGGCAGAGGTGGGCGGGTGTTGGCGCCCGCCCAACGGGCAGTCGCGGTAGAAGTGAAAGCTCTCACCTCTGCCTGCCTTCTTGCACCTGCCGCAGAACGGCTTCGCTCGCTGGTCGTCCCGGTCGAATCCCACGGGCGGCGCCTTGTGCTGCCCCATACGGAACCCCTTCGGATGCTGCGCACGCTGCTGCTGCTGTTGCCGCTGCTGCACCCGCTGTTGCCGCACCACCGGAGCGCCCTCCCCGTGCTGCCGCTGCACCAATTCCTTGAGCTCCGTGATCTTCACGAGGAGGGCGTCGTACTCGCTGCTGGAGAGGTGCGCGGAGATGCCGTCCGCTCCAGAAGCCGCCTTCCCCGTGTCAGTCTGAGCCCAAGCCTGGTAGATCTCTACCACCATGGAGCGGAGTGAGGCCAACGGTACATGGGCCAAGTCAGCTGCCATGGGGTAGCGCACCTTAACCGCAGCGTAGAACGCCGGGTCAAGCCTGGTGTACAGGCTCAGCTTACGCGTAGCCTCCGTAGGTGTCCAGTCGGAGGCCCTGTTGTCCCGCACCAAACGTTGCTCCCGCGCCAAGATCGGCTGCGGGTCCACGTTCGCGTCTCACCTGTCGCCTGGCTATGCCGAGGCTAGAGCCACTGCTCTGGTGGATGGATTATACAGGTTCTCACCTGTCGCCTGGCGCGCTCGCGGTGGCTGCCACCTGCCACTCGTGGCGCGCTCTCTCCCCCCCAAAAGAAAAGCGGTCCGCTCCCGGACGCTTCACTCTCGGTGGCCCTAAGGGGAGGGCGCGGGTGAGCACCTCGGTGTGCTCACCTCGTGGCGACACGCATGCAAGGGTGGGCCTCCTTGCACGCGCGTGACGATGCGTCCCGTCGAGACGGGTGCACTCGCCCGGAGCTTGGGGCTCGCCGGCCTCATCAGCACCCCGAGTGTGGGTGCCGCGCTCCGCGCTCGGCGGCAGGGCATGCGTGCGCGGTGTGCTGCTCCCAGGCACGCGCATCAACCTCTGCAAGGAGGCCCGATGCGCCTGGACGCGGTGCACACGCTGCGCGCTACTCCCAGGCACCATGCGTCTGGTGTGCCTGGCGGGGCAGCGGCGCGTCACGCAGCCCGAGACAGCACAGCGAGAGCTGCTGCCTCATGGCGGTGCGCCTGGCGCGCTCGCGGTGGCTGCCATCTGCCACTCGCGGCGCGCTCTCTCCCCCCCAAAAGAAAAGCGGTCCGCTCCCGGACGCTTCACTCTCTCGGTGGCCCTAAGGGGAGGGCGCGGGTGAGCACCTCGGTGTGCTCACCTCGCGGCGACACGCATGCAAGGGTGGGCCTCCTTGCAGGCGCGTGGCGATGCGTTCCGTCGAGACGGGTGCACTCGCCCGGAGCTTGGGGCTCGCCGGCCTCATCAGCACCCCGAGTGTGGGTGCCGCGCTCCGCGCTCGGCGGCGGGGCATGCGTGCGTGCGCGGTGTGCTGCTCCCATTGTCCTCCTCAGTGCGACGCAACTTGGATGCCTCCGGTAAGGCTGAACACAGGGTATCCAAATACTTCTCAAAGAAGGCGTCAAAGCGCTGCCTCCACGTGCTGCTTACCGGTGCGTCTCGAGTATTTTGACGGGGCCCTTCCTTCTCCAGGGTGGTGTGAGATGACGGTACTTCAGCAGCGGTAGCTGCGAAGGCTCCTGCCTCATGGTCGTCCCCGCGCGCCGCCATCATGAGCCACTGATGGGAGCAGCACACCGCGCACGCATGCCCCGCCGCCGAGCGCGGAGCGCGGTACCCACACTCGGGGTGCTGATGAGGCCGGCGAGCCCCAAGCTCCGGGCGAGTGCACCCGTCTCGACGGGACGCATCGCCACGCGCGTGCAAGGAGGCCCACCCTTGCATGCGTGTCGCCACGGGGTGAGCACACCGAGGTGCTCACCCGCGCCCTCCCCTTAGGGCCACCGAGAGTGAAGCGTCCGGGAGCGGACCGCTTTTCTTTTGGGGGGGAGAGAGCGCGCCGCGAGTGGCAGGTGGCAGCCACCGCGAGCGTGCTAGGCGCACCGCCATGAGGCAGCAGCTCTCGCAGTGCTGTCTCGCGGTACAGTGACGCGAATGCAAAATTCCAAACGAAGCGAATCGGACGATCGCCGCGACTTGATTGATTAACGTTCCGACGTGGCGCGCTCAGATGGTAGCATTCTCTGATGCAGTGCAATGCAGTGCAGTGCAGTGCAGTGCAGTGCAATGCAGTGCAGTGCAATGCAATGCGATGCGATGCGATGCGCTGCAATACAATGCGATGCGATGCGATTCAATGCGATGCGATGCAATGCAATGCGATGCACGTAATCACCGCAGCGGTAATGCGCAGCAGTGCGGTGCAATACAATGCGGTGCGTGAATGCAGTGTAATGCAATGCAATGCAATGCGATGCGATGTGCGATGCAATGCAATATTATTACTATATCTTAGTTACGTGACACAATTCATCACGCGCGCGCCCTTTTTCAACCCCCCGCGCCCGACATCATCACGCCCCGCCCCATGTAAATTCGCTGACGCGAAGTAAAATTCCCAACGAAGAATCGGGCGGGCGCTGGCGATGCCGTAAATCATCAATCCGGACGTCGCGCGCGCCGATGCCCGTAATTATGACCGCTGCCTCGCCATTTTTGTTGGAGCAAAATCAAGCCACGGGCGGCGATGAAGTGTCATCGCGGTACGCTGGACGCGAATGCAAAATTCCAAACGAAGCGAATTGACGATCGCCACCCTTTCGATTGATTACCGTCTGACGTGGCGCGCCTGTGATGGTCGCATTCTCCTGTGATGCAGTGCAAAGGCGTTGCAATGCAATGCAGCTGGGTAATGCTATGCGATGCGATGCGATGCACGGGTGATGCGATGCAATGCGATGCAGTGCAACATAATGCGATGCGATGCAATGCGATGCGCGAAAATGCGAATGCGATGCGATGCGATGCAATGCGATGCGATGCAATGCGATGCGATGCGATGCAATGCGATGCGATGCGATGCGATGCGATGCAATGCAGTGCAGTGCAATGCAATGCAGTGCAATGCAATGCGGTGCAATGCAATGCTGTGCAATGCAATGCGATGCGATGCGATGCGATGCGATGCGATGCAATGCAATATTATTACTATATCTTATTACGTGACACAATTCATCACGCGCGCGCCCTTTCTTCAACCCCCCGCGCGCCCGACATCATCACGCCCCGCCCCATGTAAATTCAGTGACGCGACAATGCAATGCAGTGCAATGCAATGCGGTGCAGTGCAATGCAATGCGGTGCAATGCGATGCGATGAGATGCGATGCGATGCGATGCGATGCGATACAATGCAATATTATTACTATATCTTATTACGTGACACAATTCATCACGCGCGCGCCCTTTCTTCAACCCCCCGCGCGTCCGACATCATCACGCCCCGCCCCATGTAAATTCAGTGACGCGAAGTAAAATTCCCAACGAAGCGAATCGGGCGGGCAGCGCGATGCCGTAAATCATCAATCCGACGTGGCGCGCAGCGATGCCCGTAATTATGACTGTCGCTCCTCGCCATTTTTGTTGCCATGGCGATGGAAGTGTCATCGCGGTACAGTGATGCGAATGCAAAATTCCAAACGAAGCGAATCGGACGATCGCCGCGACTTGATTGATTAACGTTCCGACGTGGCGCGCTCAGATGATCGCATTCTCTAATGCAGTGCAGTGCAGTGCAGTGCAGTGCAGTGCAATGCAATGCAATGCGATGCAATGCAATGCAATGCAATGCAGTGCAATGCTATGCGATGCAATGCGATGCGACGCAATGCGATGATGCAATGCGATGCGATGCAATGCGATGCGATGCGATGCATGCGCGATGCGATGCCGCGGATGCGATGCGATGCGATGCAATCAATGCACGCAATCAATGCAATGTGCGAGTGCGGTGCAGTGCAGTGCAATGCAATGCAATGCGATGCAATACAATGCAATGCAATGCAATGCGATGCGATGCAATGCGATGCGATGCAATGCAATATTATTACTATATCTTATTACGTGACACAATTCATCACGCGCGCGCCCTTTCTTCAACCCCCCGCGCGACCGACATCATCACGCCCCGCCCCATGTAAATTCAGTGACGCGAAGTAAAATTCCCAACGAAGCGAATCGGGCGGGCAGCGGGATGCCGTAAATCATCAATCCGACGTCGCGCGCAGCGATGCCCGTAATTATGACTGTCGCTCCTCGCCATTTTTGTTGCCATGGCGGTGGAAGTGTCATCGCGGTACAGTGACGCGAATGCAAAATTCCAAACGAAGCGAATGGGACGATCGCCGCAACTTGATTGATTAACGTTCCGACGTGGCGCGCTCAGATGGTCGCATTCTCTGATGCAGTGCAGTGCAGTGCAATGCAGTGCAATGCAATGCGCAACGCAATGCAATGCTATGCGATGCGTGCAATGCATGCATGCAAATGCAATGCGATGCAATGCAATGCGATGCAGTGCAATGCGATGCAATGCGATGCGATGCAGTGCAATGCGATGCAATGCGATGCGATGCAGTGCAATGCGATGCAATGCGATGCGATGCAATGCGATGCGATGCGATGCAATGCGATGCGATGCGATGCAATGCAATTCAATCAATGCAGTGCAGTGCAATGCAATACAATGCAATACAATGCAATGCAGTGCAATGCAATGAGGAGCGGTGCAATGCAGTGCAATGCAATGCGATGCAATGCGATGCGATGCGATGCGATGCAATGCAATATTATTACTATATCTTATTACGTGACACAATTCATCACGCGCGCGCCCTTTCTTCAACCCCCCGCGCGCCCGACATCATCACGCCCCGCCCCATGTAAATTCAGTGACGCGAAGCAAAATTCCCAACGAAGCGAATCGGGCGGGCAGCGCGATGCCGTAAATCATCAATCCGACGTGGCGCGCTGCGATGCCCGTAATTATGACTGTCGCTCCTCGCCATTTTTGTTGGAGCAAAATCTGCCATGCCATGGCGATGGAAGTGTCATCGCGGTACAGTGATGCGAATGCAAAATTCCAAACGAAGCGAATCGGACGATCGCCGCAACTTGATTTATTAACGTTCCGACGTGGCGCGCTCAGATGGTCGCATTCTCTGATGCAGTGCAATGCAGTGCAGTGCAGTGCAATGCAGTGCTGTGCAGTGCAGTGCAGTGCAATGCGATGCGACGCGATGCAATGCGATGCAATGCAATGCGATGCGATGCGATGCAATGCGATGCGATGCGATGCAATGCATTGCAATGCAATGCGATGCAATGCAATGCAATGCGATGCAATGCAATGCGATGCAATGCGATGCAATGCGATGCAATGCGATGCAATGCGATGCGATGCAATGCAATGCGATGCAATGCGATGCAATGCAATGCGATGCAATGCAATGCGATGCAATAAGATGCAACGCAATGCAATGCGATGCGATGCAATGCGATGCAATGCGATGCAA
>LGRX02005408.1:0-18177 GCA_001247695.2 Cymbomonas tetramitiformis
CGGCTAAGCTCGCTAAGCATGAAACTGATAATCACATAAACAGTGTCTGGCCGGAGCTTTATGCTCTCGGAAACCCAGACAGTAACAATGACTGTACTACTGTACTGTACTACTGTACAGTACAGTGCTAGGATGTCACGGACACGATACGGAAGCAGGGTCAGGCTAGGGGCTAGTCAGAGCCCATAATAACTAAGCCTAAACCCGAAGTCCAGCACACCACCCGTGGGTGTGACTACCTAGCAAAGCAGGTACAGGATATACAGCCACGAGATAATAAACAAACACCTAACATTCACTTCGGTGGAAACCGATCACTTCTAGCTGGGTGCCGGGGTCTTGACCCGGTCATCCCACTACTGGGCTAAAGCTAATCAAGCTGCCAGGACAATCGAAGCAAACTCAGCCACTTTGAGGCTGGTCAGCATGGCTGAGTTCAGCGGTCGGGATGTAAGCACAGTTGAATCCCGAAGTGAATTGTAAGTTGTCTGTTGCACATTGAGCACCACCAAACCCAAGTGGGTAAGGTGGATCGACAGCAGAAAGTAAAGCAACCGAAGAACTGAAACAAGTAGAACCCCACGGCGGTTTGAGCATTGAAGAAGGAGATAAAAGAACTCCATCATCTGGCGGCCAGTCACGGATACCTGCAGCACCAAGTGGTGGAATCGAAGCAAAGAAGAGATCTCCGGTAGACCGACGGGCGGTGGCTCCGGGCTCAACCAAGCCCCTGTCACCACCGCCCACGGCAACCAGAGATGCCGTAGCGCTAGCCAGCAGAGAACAACAAAGCACGGAAGCCATCAATGCACACCGGAGAAAGCCCGGCGGAGTCCGGGGACGGTACATCGGAGTCAGACTGCCACCGGCCGCTAGCGATGCTCCCCCGTCAGAGTCATGCTCAAGAGTGCCGAAGGAGCCAAAAGCCACTCGCTGCCCGCCGTCAGAGTCATTGTCAGAGCCTTGGTCATTGTCAGAGCCTTCAGAGCCAATGTCAGAAGTCTCAATCCTCATGCCAGCAAACAGCGGAGCCGGTGCAGAGTCGCCGAGCTGGAGTGACGGGACAGAGCCAGGCAAGCCGAGAGAGCCAGGGACAACCACTGGCGGGTCATGAGCCGCAGGCACACCACCAGCCACGAGTGCAGAGGGATGCCGAACCGCAGGCGGTGGCGGAATCGAGCCCCGTGCATCCGAGTGGAATGTGGCCAGACCAAACTGAGCCATGCCGTCATCGTCAGCCGCCGCATCCTGAGCGGAAGCCGCCGCATCCTGAAAGTGCCGCAGAGATGTGGGCTCAGCCGTCACAAAAGAACATGCTGACAGCTCGCACACCTCTGGGCGACCCTCCATCATGCAGAGCGACTCGAAGGCATGCTCATCCCCAGCGTCATAGAAACGCTGGAAACGAACAGCCAAGCAGTCAGTCTCATAGTCCTCAACTGCACCACAGTAGTGGGCAGACTGAGGACCGCCGTTGGGGCATTCAGCATGCCAGTGCTTCAAACCACTTTGTGCACACTCCGCATTTCTGCAGTGAGGCACGAAGGCACCGCTCTTCTTGTCAAACGAGACAGGAGGAGCGGTGCCAAGTGGCTTAACACCAGCACGATGATGCTTAGCAGCAAAGCGGGTAAGGTGCTTGCCCGCAGGCGGTGCCCCTTCCCGCTTCTGCCGCTTTAGGTCACGAATGTCCTGCTGCATGCGCTCCAGCTGCTTCTGCAGACTAGACAACGCCGCAGCCAGGTCAGGCGCGCCATCGCCGAATGACAGAGCAGAGACACGGGCGTCAGAGACTTTCAGGCCGTGGCGGAACTGCTCCCGCACACGAGCCTGAATAGTCAAGAGAGACACGCCCTGCCGCTGGTCAGCTCGAGCCAAGGAATTAGCCAAGTCACGGTACAACGCCGAATTGCCGAGAGCCTTTAGAAACTGCCGCTTCACCGCGTCCTCTGGCAAGTTGTGGGAACGCTGAACGTCCCGCAACAGGCCATTGAACTCACGGATGCCACGGTCAGGATCCTCGCTGCTGGGGATGCGAACCGCCAGCAGCGACTCACAAGAGTCAAAGGGCTCTGAGCGCTCCTGGAGCATGCGTACCACCTCAAGGGCAGCACGCTTGCCATCTCCAGGAACGTCAGACCCAGAGGCCTCAAGCCAGTCGCGAGCAAGCGAGCCAGGGCGAGCCAGAAACGTCAGAGCCGAAAGCAGCAACTCGTTGCCCTCATGCCTAGCCGCAACAGTCATGTTAGTCAGGTCAAAGAGGGGAGCAAGTGCCTGCGACTGGAGCAAAAACTGCGCGCGCAACTCATGCATGACCTGTGAAAAAATGTCGACCGCGTCGGTCTCCGTTCCAGCGAAGCGTTCTGATTTGTCTCCAAGAATTTTAGTGGCAACGATCTTAGCCACTCTTCTGTCGAAATTTTCCCGAGCCAACTGCTGACACTTCTCAAGAATCTCCCTCGCAGCTGCGGTGGTCGGAGCTGGCAGCTGCGGGGTGTGTGGCGTCGCAGAGTGCTGCGCACCCACATCATCGAAAATCGTTTCTAATCTACGGACGCGAGACCGCGCCATTCTATTTGCTGTGGTAACCATGATAGAGAGACAGGGGAAAGAGTTGAGCTAACAAGGGTGGTGGTATAAAATTGCCACGGCGGCCAGATAATCCGTAGAAGTCTCAGCACAATAGATCGAAATGCACAGGTCGTGAGCGGGAAAATGAGAGCGGCCAAAATGTACAACGTGTGGAGCGACCTCGCCAGGGCCAGTGGCGCACGATGCAAATAAACCCTCGCTGCGACGATACTGCCGTAAAAAAAACAATCCGTCAACCGCCGATCTCCTGCGCAGCGAAGGCGAGCACAACGTGTGCCGCCATCACTGCCATGCTAAAAGGCCATACCGCGAGAACAATACACCACCGCCCAAGTGGGCGCTCAACCCCTCCTACGTCCTACTTAGCCGAACATGGCAACAGCAAGGCGCTGTGCCATCATCAGAATCACCGGAAAGCCGGTGCGGGCCATAACCTGCGAGAAAGACAGATCCGCTGTCCGGCTAAGCTCGCTAAGCATCAAACTGATAATCACATAAACAGTGTCTGGCCGAGGCTTTATGCTCTCGGAAACCCAGACAGTGAAACAAGACTGTACTACTGTACTGTACTACTGTACAGTACAGTGCTAGGATGTCACGGACACGATACGGAAGCAGGGTCAGGCTAGGGGCTAGTCAGAGCCCATAATAACTAAGCCTAAACCCGAAGTCCAGCACAGGGCAAGCCCTTGCTCCCAAATTCACTCCACACCTCCCACCTTATGTCCTTCGCAAGTGGGCACCTGCCCCTTGCCATCTACGTCGCGCTAGAGCCCGCCACAAGCAGTGAACTCGGTGGTACCGACCTGCCCACACCCGTGTGGGGGCTAACCGTCATAGAGATATCGTTCCCCAGCCCCTCCCCCAAATATGGCGGATCCACGGGGTTCCAAGCCCCCCCAGGGGTCGAGTGAACCTTTGGGACATGTTTTACATCATTTGTGATGCACATGCCGCTAGGATTCCCACTTTCAATCCGGAGCTGATATCTCTATGACGTTCGGGTTTTTGGCAGCCTTGGTACCATTCACGCGTGACACCGAGGCCCTCAGATGTGCCCTCGAATTTAAGCTCTCACCTTGCCCCCCCCCAACAACCACCCCAAATACTTTATTTCGGCAACCCTCTAGCATCTTGGGATGCTTTACACGCCGCTTGAATCGAAGTGATTCGGCCTATGCGGCCAGATTAGTCACCTCAACCAATCAGCCCCAGCCCCCCCCTACGGGGCCACTTTCGACAACCTTATATAACACCATTTTGCACTAAAATTAGGGCGGCACAGGGCAAGCCCTTGCTCCCAAATTCACTCCACACCTCCCACCTTATGTCCTTCGCAAGTGGGCACCTGCCCCTTGCCATCTACGTCGCGCTAGAGCCCGCCACAAGCAGTGAACTCGGTGGTACCGACCTGCCCACACCCGTGTGGGGGCTAACCGTCATAGAGGTATGCATATATTTCTTGGTGTACATGATATTTTTTCACACAGCATTCACCGGGATGTTATCTTACACCCGCCTCGAATAATATCGTGTTTTTTTTCGAGGGGCATGCGTGCACAATGCTGCTCGCATGCTCCTTGGGAAACACGAGTGAGAACCGATTTTGAGGGACGCATGAGGGATTTGGGCGCATACTAAAAGGATGAACGCCATCATTTCGGCGAACTTTCTTCGAGTAACTATTTGTCATACGCAAGCGCTTCCCCGCTTGAGCCCGTGACCTCAAGGGAAGTGCATGACTGATTTGTATTTCGAGCGGAAATACCCAAAGGGCGGATGCCAACAACGAATGCAAAGTGCATATCCAAAAGTTCGCCTCTATGGGATATTCCCGTTGCATCGCTAAATATAACGTATGCATGCTGGTAGATATGTTCCGCGGTGAAGCACTCACCCCGTGACTCGCAAAGTAGAATCATAGTGCTAGAGAACCGATTTTTTTGGATCGTAACCTAGATCTTGCACAGCTCGAGAAAGAGCAGAAAGAGCAGCTCGAGAACTTGATAACATAGGTCCTGCAATTTTCATAGCACCTTCGAGCAAGCAAATAAAAAATGGGTCCTTGTGAAAGGACCCGCCATTTTAATTATTTTTGAGGGGAAACACATATCCAAAGTAACCGCCGCAACCAAGGACATAAATGCAATCACTATGCATTCTCACTTAAAAATAAATTAATTGGGCTCATAAATACTCGACGAAAGCGGTCAAACTATAACTATATTCAATTATTATGCATGGTACGAGCATTATGCGTGGGTCCTTGTGATAGGACCCAAGCTCGGGGCAGTAGCCAACATTGCTCAAGACATCTGAAAACTAGAGTGCGAAATGTGAATATGCTCAATGCGGCAGAGTTTAGGGCAACGTGCTGATGGATGGTATTGCAATATGCACACTTCAAATATACATATTGCAATATATCACAGCAGGAAAGGGCAGTATGTAGCTATGTACTTTCTGCCGAGAACTGATTTTTTATCTATGGAAGCCAGGAAGCGATTCTGAAAACACTGAAAACGCTGAGAAGCGAGGAAAATGGCATTCGAGAGGGATCTAACGGTGCATCTGAATTAGTTTGCAATGAGAGGTGACACGAACGGCTGTGGGGCGTGCGTCTTGTAGCCGCCGCGTTACATACTGGGCGTGGCATCCCCTTAGTTTATACCCCTTGGCCTCGCCTGAGGCCTGACGATGACGTGCGATCGGAACCTCGATTTCGATTTTCGAAGCCCGCGCCAGTGACACGGGACGCGCGCGGCGGGGCGGGCGGGGCGGGCGGGGGTTTCACTACTACTACTACTAATAATAATAATATAACATTTAGTCATTTACGCTGAGAATAATGACAAAGGCATGAGTCCGTTGTAATCCTGCAAGTAGGCAACTGAAGAACAGAGGGAGCTGGAATCATCCTCATAGCGCGCCCCGAAGGGCTCATCTAGGTCATATCAACCTAGGAAACCGCGGCAAGGCAAAATTACTCAGAGCGCTAAAAGGTCGTGCCGGCGGAGAAGCAGCGGAGGAGGTGGAGGTGGAGCGAGGTTGCATATGTGATGGGAAAAAGGGGCGGAAGCGAGGCGGAGGAGGGATGGTGGTGGAGGGTCGGGAAGGCGGGGGTGGAGGGAGCGGAGTGTGGGGCCCTACGGTCCTGGAAAACGTTAGTATGCATGCTAACGACGTACTAACACGTGCTAACGACATGTTAACGAATTATAACAATGTATGCTAACGACATATTAACACAGCGTTAGCATGTCGTTAGCATGTATGCTAACTGGAATTTATATGTGAGATATATAGCTACGGGTATATATCGGGTTACAGTCAGAATGCTTTCACTTTCGGTGTTTGCATAAGTCAGAATAAACATAAGATAGTCTCGGCTTTATGCCGGAAACCCTAAACCTGTGACACCCGTACTGTACGGAGTACTAGTACAGATAACAGGAAGTGACACACGGTGTGTCACATCCAGCACACCACCCTGGACTATTACGGAGGAAGAGTTAGGGTGGAGCAGGGTTGTTGCAGTTAGAAAACACACCATCTCAAGCGGTGGAAACAATTCTAGAGGGGGCCTGTGCTCTTGGCCAGGGCGGTCCCAAATCTCTAGCTAGCCGTGCACACAGGGAGGCATCTTGGCCTTGAAGCTGATCTAGCAGGGCTACTAGCAGCCACAGAGCAACTCTAGCCACTTTGAAAGTGGTCCACAAAGCAGAGTTCACTGTAGAAGTTGCCGTTGTCAATCTCAAAGTCCAGATTGAAGAAGTCAAAAGTGTCAAAGTCCAAAGAACCAGAGTCCAGATTGAAGTTGTCGTCGGGGTCAGCGGGTCCAGAGTCCAGAAAGGCGGAGTCACGGAAGAAGTCCATTTCGCAATTCTGATAATTGAAGTACTGCCCGGACACCACCACCCGTGGAGCAATCTCCACGCCACAAAGTGCAGAGGCGGTGACGGTGTCGAGCAAAGTCATGCTCACACACATGAACAGAGCCGGCAGTGCCGCTGTCGTGAGGAGACTGCCAATCGACGGTGCCCGGACACCACCAACCCGTGGAGCGGGTGGCGGTGTGTCCACATGCAATTCCTCGTCGCCAGACTCCGAGTCAGCCACGCTAGCTGAATCATGCGTGGAAGAAATGTACGGAGGCAGGGGGCTGAAGGATTGAATTGAAACCTGTGGCTCGGGCTCGAAGAAGCCCAATTTCACAGACATGCCGTCCATAAAGGACTGCTCGAAGGGGGGTTCGTTGTCGACGAACTGCTTCGGGAAGATCAGCGCGGCCTCGTCGGTCTCGGTCGTCATTCGCGGTTCAGGCTCTGCGATGCTCTCGTCGATCACGGTGGGCGCGGCCGTGCCGAAATGAACCATGGGAAAATGCTGCGGGGCCGACTCAGCACCACCGGCTACCTGCTTCAGCTCACGGAGAGCCGTGCGCGCCTCGTGCACGCGGGTAGCAAGGAGAGAGGGCGGAGAAGGCTTTAATCCCGCGTACTGTGCCCGAAGGCCAATGTTGATGTCGTCCGCGAAGGTGAAGGGCTCTTCGTCGTGACGAACAACAGGTTGATCATGTTGTCCACAAAGTCGAGCGAAGGTGGCGTCGTCCTGAGCGTCGAAGGCGGTCTGGAACGCGGAGACGATCTCGTCGTTCTCGTCGGCAGCCACCAAGTCGCACTCCGCGCATGCCATGTCGTCCGTGGGGCAACTCGCGGTGTCGTGGTAGTGTCCAGGAGGACAACGCGCGCACTCAGGGACGAAGGCGGCATAAATAGAAGACCCCCGTGCATCCGAAACGCGCAACCCAACCCAACGGATAAATTGTAACAAAAATATGCCTTTTAGATGTTATTTAAAATATTTTAGGCAGATATTAGTAACTTTTTTGTTAACAGGAGTGCAGGAAACATGCCCACGAACACGCTCGGCTCAGCCATGCCTGGGGGACACCCACAGCATCAACAGCGGCGTTCTCACTCCTTTTCCCCATCTGCCTGACTTGGAGCCCCTGTATGCAGGGGAATTTCACCTGCTTTCCTGTCTCCTGTCAACGACTCGCGCTGAAATTTCAGAATTGCTAACTTCCTCTTCCTGGTGCGCATTGGGAAACCGCAGGAAAGGACCCCGAGGTAAGCGCTGGTCGTCAGACGTCACGGGTAGACCTCCGGGGAGTAAGTGCTTCGGCAGCGAGTATACCGGCCCATCCTGTTGCGCCGCCCTTTTCTTTCTACGATTCCCTGCGACCCTTCATTGTTATGGAGTTGCCATCGCTGGGTTGTGGGACAATGCCCAAAGCTCTTCACAGGTTGAAGAGTCGCTGATCACCAGTCTCTGTGGGCCTCTTGTCACTGAGTTGAGAGACAGGGTGATACTCGCCGGCCCATTCTGTGGAGCCGCTTCCCTTTTTTCACAAGCCCCTGCGACCCCAAGCCGCTGCAGCACTGGCATCGCTGGGTCGTGGTATGGGGCCCACGGCTTTTCGCAGGTTTCCGCGGCGCTCGCCACAAAGCACTGGAAGCCTCTCAGTTGCTCATTTTGCGACGGTGCTCCCACAGCTGCGCCGAGAGGGAACTACCTCTTTGACCCTGCGTGGTTAGGCGGACTGAGCTGTGCATCTCTCTGGGGGCCGCGGCCCGACTTGACTAACGAGGGCCTGGCACAGAAGTGCTGGACGGAGGAGGCTTGTGGCGACGTTGAGGGAATAGTGCGCCGCTCGGAGACTGCCCCATCTTGCGGCATCTTGTTTGATTCTCCAAGGGTCGCATCGACCTCTGGCAGTGGCAGGGTCGTCATCGTTGAGGGGGGGGGAAGGAACACGCGGCCCGCAGCTTTTCGTGCATCCTGCGTGCGGGAAGTGCACCCCTCACGGACATCCGGCTGTTCGTTGGCGGCGCCCCAAGCCTCCCCAAAGTCCACGGCGACGGCTGTTTTGCTTCGCAGGTCGCTGGAGCCCAGAACTCCGACGGGAGTCGGCATCCCATCCCTGAAAGGGAAAGCGGACTGAGTTCGGCATTTTTTTTGGAGCGACGGTCCGAGTGGACGCACCGAGGTCTTACACATCGTGCCCCTCAGTGCGCAGGGGTTGAGCGATGCTGCGTGGGGGCATTACGCCGCCCGGCGACCAGCTCATTTCTTGGCGGCTGGCTTGCTTCCCTATGTGCCTACGCGGCCAATGAGGAGCACCACACCCTCGCCACATCGCAGGACGGGGCAGCACGCTGCCCGGGAGGCCGTCTGGGCCGTGAAGGTGGCTGTGCTGCATCATGGGGTCTCCGGGCCAAGCCATGGAAACTCATAGACCTTGATAGAGCAAGCCGGAGGGCTCCTCGAGAGGTAGCTCAAACCTTTCCCCTTTCGCCTGCTTGGGAGACATTTTTGCTTGTTGGTTTTCGTAACATCTTTTTGAAGACCTTTCATTTATATTATATCCGTAACCCTTGCTCACCTGCAAAAGCTGTGAACAGCAGACCACATCCCCCGGGTTACGGGGAGGCGGTGACACGGGGTACGTGCTCACTCGCAAAAGCTGTGAACAGCAGACCATATCCCCCGAGTAGCGGGAAGGCGGTGACACGGGTTAAGTGCTCACTCGCAAAAGCTGTGAACAGCAGACCACATCCCCCGAGTAGCGGGAAGGCGGTGACACGGGTTACGTGCTCACTCGCAAAAGCTGTGAACAGCACCTACAGACCGGGAGTAAGACCGACCCCAGAGAGGGCCCGCGGAAGGGGGGCTGGAACTTGTTTCTCCGGCCCACGGAGAGCAGTTGCCAGCTCCCTGCGGAGAAACGGCAAAGGACCCGGTCTGCAGGCAGCAGCAAATCCCCCGAGTAGCGGGAAGGCGGTGACACGGGTTTTGTGCTCACTCGCAAAAGCTGTGAACAGCAGACCACATCCCCCGAGTAGCGGGAAGGCGGTGACACGGGTTACGTGCTCACTCGCAAAAGCTGTGAACAGCAGACCACAACCCCCGGGTAGCGGGAAGGCGGTGACACATATATTGTGCTCACACGCAAAAGCTGACAACAGCAAACCCCTGTATTGTCCTGCCACACCATTCCAGCACTGGGACTGGACCCCACACACAACAACCGTGCACCGTAGGCCACACCCCCCGGACCTGGGGAAGGCGGTGACACAAATATTGTGCTCACTTGCAAAAGTTGATAACAGTAGGCTCTCGTGCGCTCATCCTGCCACACCACTCCAGCATTGGGACTGGACCTCACAAACGAATGCGGTGCATTATACACCACACCCCCCAAATATAGGGAAGGCGGTGGCACAAATATCGTGCTCACACGCAGAAGCTGAGAACAGCAGACCTTTGTGCGCCTATCCTGCCACACCTTTCCAGCACTGGGACTGGACCCCACACACAAAAGCT
This sequence comes from Cymbomonas tetramitiformis, assembly GCA_001247695.2. Lineage (NCBI taxonomy): Eukaryota > Viridiplantae > Chlorophyta > Pyramimonadophyceae > Pyramimonadales > Pyramimonadaceae > Cymbomonas > Cymbomonas tetramitiformis. The sequence goes on from LGRX02005408.1 coordinate 9,982, forward strand.
GTGCATAATGGACCGCACCCCTCGGACATAGGGAAGGCGGTGACACAAATATTGTGCTCACACGCAGAAGCTGATAACAGCAAACCCTTGTGCACTCACCCTGCCACACCACTTCAGCACTGGGATGGGACCCCACACACAAAAACTGTGCATAATAGATCACGCCCCCTGGATACGGGGAAGGCGGTGACACAAATATTGTGCTCACACGCAAATGCTGATAACAGCTGGAGTCCGAAACTTGAGGTGGCACCGCGAACCTTGCAATACTCTTTGGAGGGCAATATTTGTTTTATTCACACAGTTGTAATAAACAACAAACGGAAAGCGGTGACCGGCACACCTGAGGTTATAAGCAGCATACACTTCACTGTAATCAGCAAAGCCGACGCTGTATTCAGCGAGCTAATGATTGTTATGACCCCCTGGCACTTGGGCCGGAACCGCCGTTACTACATGCGCAGGCTCCACAACGGGCGCCAAGGCCGTAGCAAACAGCCGCTCGGAATATTAATCGCGAACGCAAGCACACATAAGATTGCCCTTTTGGGTGAGACGATTAGCCCCGCGCAGGGCAGTGTTTTTCGAGCGCAGTGGATTGAACACTGTCAGCCATACAGTGAATTAAATTGCTTATCGACGAGCTCAGAGATCAGGCACACAGGGTATGAAGGGAGACGGTGGGCTGAGGACCGGCACCGGACAAGGGCAACCGACAATGCCGAGTGCCGACAGGCGTGCGCACTTCGTGGAGGCACAGCCTGGAGGGGACACAAGACGACAACTCCCGGCAGAAGCAGGCCAGAGCGCCGCAGTGGCAATAGGACAAATGAACGATACTTGCAGAGTAATAACACCTATTGCTCGTCCATATTAACAGCCTCTCATAATCACACCCCCAACCTGATAACAGAGGGTGACCACCCGGAGAGAAGCGGGTTCACAAAATTTGGCAGAATGTTGCATTTCTTGTCACCGAGTCTCATGCTTCCGGGACACCCTGAACCCACAATGACAATCGTAAGGGACCAGCAGCACACACTACTTATTTCCGCATGCCTTGTAACGATGGGAATCTTGGCTATTACCCACCGCGGGATTAGAATCTTAACAACACGAACGCAACTAAACGACTCTGCCTCAGGGGGGATTGTGTACTCGCACCAAGGCCCAGAAGTCTGGGTTTGGAGGAATCAAAGGAAGAACACACCCTGGATGCACAAGAGGGGGAAATGGTATTGGAGAGAGGCGATGGACGGGGGAAGCCTCTTCTATGTCAATAGCGCTGCAGGGAGGACCTCCCTCCGCAGGAATTTTGCGGGGAGGAACAGCAACTGTGTTTTTGTTCCGGTCGGCATGCTGCGGAAAGTCAGGAAAGAGCTCGAAGATAGGGACAAGAACAGGAAGTCTCGCAGAGGAGGGGAAGATCAACCCTCCACCCCCCCCCTTAGCGGTGGGGGGGGTGAAAAGCGCCCCCCCCCCAAGGAACCAGACACGGGGCGCGAACCCCCAAGAGGAGGGGGGCCTCTACACGGTGGAGGGACGTATATCAGATGTGCAACTCAGCCGGTACCTTCACACAATTGACCCGGCTCCGCCGGAGGAGATGAACCAGCACAAATTCCTCTCCAAACTTCTGGCCAGGGATGGGATCGATGGCCTGCTCGCGAACGGGAGGTTCGCGTACCAGCCGCTGTGTGACGGAGAGCACTGGAGGGCCCTCTTCTTTGACCAACAGGCCGGGGAAGGGGGGGGCACCCACGTGCACCTCTTTGACTCCTACGGACCCAACCCACGGGAAGGAGCGAGGGGGCATGCTGAGCTGCTGGACGCCACCCGAAAGTGGGCAGAGAGAAGGACAAGGCAGGGGGTCCCTACCGAAATCACGTGCACCAAACTCCGTACTCAGTACGATGACTTTCAGTGTGGGGTCTGGGTCGCGGTGATGGCGGCAGCATGGTGCGACTGGACGAAATCCCCAGAGAGGTCAACCTGGCCAAGGGCGGCGCACAGAGCCGCTGGGGGCACTGGGAAAACGACAAACAATAGGGTGGCAAAACAACACAGAATCGTCATGCAAATCGCCACCAAGCAGGAGGAACACGCGGAAGGCCAGGCCGGCACCCGGAGCGGGAGCAGTAGAGTACCCGGCAAAAGGGCAGTGCTCAGGCCACTACAACAAGTGACGGGAAGTGGACAGGCGCCAGCTCAGCAGAAGAGACAGCATAGGGCAGGCGCAAAGACCGTACTTGGCAGCTGGGGCAATAGTGCACGAGAATCTAAAAATGAACCAAATCACCACAGCGATAAAGAGAATCAAACACCCCCACCAGATGTGGGGGAGGAAGGTAGGCTGTCCCTGATGACCTGGAATATCAGAGGAAGCGACCACGCGTACTATGACCTCGCCAGGAGTTGCGAGGAACACCAGCCGGACGTGCTGGTTCTCACAGAAACAAAGGCGGCGGGCCCCATGGGACCAAAAAAACTCCAAGGGCTGGGTTACAGCGCCTGGCACTCAGCGCCGTGCCATGGAATCCAGCGGAGGGGGGCGGATGGTACTTCGTACAGAGGGGGGGTGGTCCTAGCCCTCAGACGCCCCTACGACAGGACGGACGTGCGCGCTAACCGTGAAGTCCCCAGATGCGCGAAAGGGTATTTACAGCATGTAGTTATTACGCTGCCAAGCGGCGTAAAGGTGCACGTGCTCGGTGTCTACAACCCTCCCCACCCGGAAGAAGCGGTGGTCAGGACGTGTATCCGTGATTACATAGCCCGAGAGGCCGCAGTGGCTTCCAGGAAGGGGGAGCACATGGTGGTGGGGGGAGACTTCAACGTCGCGGAGATCCCCAGAGAGCAAGACGGGATAGAACAACGTGCATGGAGAGGGATGTCTGACCGGGCGGGCCTTGCAGAGATCAGCTGCCCGCAAGGACCCACGTTTGGGGACCACAAAATCGATGGGTGGTTAGCGTCAGAAGAGCTTCAGCGGATCGCTGACGAACGGCACCCGATCGACACCAGGGCACACAGGCACTGCAGCGACCACCAAGCGGCAGTGGCGGCGGTGCCGCTGTGGAAGCTTCACACGACCACACCGATAGTGGAAGAGCAGGCGAAACCCGACCCGATCACGAAATATCAATTCCCGATCTCCAAAGCCTTGCAACGCTCAATGAAGGCGGCAATAGATTCGGCGCTCCAACCGAGTCTCAGGGAAAATGAATTCAAGACAGTGATCGAAAACGCGGTCGACGCGGCGGAAAGGGGAAGCCCGGACGCCAGGGAAAGAATTGATGAGGCCGGGAAGGCAGTTGATGGGGTCCTTCAGCAAGCCATGCGGGCCGCGGAGATCCCCCTTGAAGCCGTCAGGTGCAAGCCCAAGGTCACCAGGGACCCCAACACAGGGGTCAGACTACCAAAAGCTAAATTCAGGAAGCGTGATAAAGCGCTGAAGGCAGCGGCGGTCCTACAGGAGATGCTTGCGATAGAGAGGGCAACAGGGGAAACCCCCAGCGCGGCACTGCTAGAGGAAGCCATGGCGGAGCCACGGGACACGGCGAAGGGCAGACCTGACACGTGTGCGGAGCCGGAAGACCCCCACTGGTGGGCGGAGTCTGAGATGCGCAGGTTCAGGCAGGAAGCCAAGTCCGTTATCAAAGACCACAAAGCCGAAACCTGGGAGACATTTGTCCAGAAATTTCGTAGTAACTACTATCGCATGAAAAAGTCAGCCCACAGGTTCGTCTTCAGAGACCGCGACGCACTCCCGAAAGGAAGAACCTTGGGGATATGGGACAGAAACAACAAAATGGCGGGCGGGGCGGTGGCCACCGCGGAGGCCTTTTCGGGGCACATGGCCCACTCGGACCCATATTGCTTCGAACACCCCAGGACGGACCAACTGGACGAAGAGATGCCATGGCTGGCGGCGGAAGCCCCGGATAGCATGAAACCGGGGCAAAGACCGAGGAAGACGGAGCTTGGGAGCAGGCTCACTATTGAACTCTACAGACAAATTGTCAAACGGCTTCCCAACGGGAAGGCAGCCGGCCCGGATGCGGTACCAAATGAAATCCTCAAGGCTATGCCGGAGGAATTCCACGAATTTCTCTTCTCGCTCATGAGGGCGATGTGGAAAGCGGGGATAACCCCAGGCACATGGAAGTTGGGCACCTTCGTCTACCTACATAAGAAAGGGGACACCTCTGTGTTTTCCAATTACAGGCCCATAGGGCTTCTCCGCACAATTCTCAAGCTTTATACGGCAATGGTCACGGATGTTCTATCCACGTTCTGCGAGGTAAACAGTATCCACAGCCAAGAGCAGATGGGTTCTAGGAAACACAGAAGCACGATCAACCAGCTCCTTCGACTGCAGCATGTTATCGAGGACAGCAAACTGTCCCACAGCCAACTGCATGTTCTCTACGTGGACTTCGAGAACGCCTACGGGTCGGTGGAGCATGACAGACTCCAGCACACCATGAAGTACCTGGGGATCCCGGAGGACGCGGTCAGAGTGGTGGCAGACCTCTACGGGGGGGAGGCACACAGGTCACCTTTTAGGATGGCCTCAAAGATAGAGCACCACAGCTCGGAGCCCCTCATGGTCAAAAGGGGACTAGTGCAGGGAGACTCGCTGAGCCCCCTACTCTTTATTCTCTATTTGGAACCCCTACTACGCTGGCTCAAGGCGGGCAACAAGGGGTATCTGCACCGCCTCACGGATTCGGACAAACCAATTCGCACTTCCTCGGCGGCATATGTGGACGATCTCGCCCTGATCGCGGAGTCGGCAACGCAACTGGCAGTGCAAGTCAGGAAGCTGGAGCTCTACTCCAACTGGAGTGGACTTCGAATCAACAAGACCAAATGCGGAATCACGGGAACGGACGAAAAAGGGTCTCCGATCCCTGAGGAGACATACGAGGATGTCACCATGCGCACCCCCAGGGTAGGCAAGCATGGATTCCCGTACCTCCACCCGGATGACCCATACAAGTACCTTGGGATACAAGTAGCCCTCTCGGGGGACTGGACGGTCCAAAAGCAAGCCTCCTTTCTGCAGGCAAGGGAAAGGATACAGGCGCTCCTCCACTCCCCTCTGACGAGCGGACAGCAGGAGGAAGTCCTCCGCTCGGCAATTATAGGACAGCTTAGATATGCCCTTCCCTTAGGGATTTTTTCTACCAAGGAAATCGAGGACCTGGACGCGATTATCGGCGGGGCATACAAGCTCCTTAATGGACTGCCAAGAGGCACCGCTAATTGCTACACGGCACTCCCGAAAACCTCCTACGGGCTTGGGCACACACCACTGCTGGCCACGTACGCACAAAGTGTGGCGAGCGCCCTGCAGATGGCCACCGCCACCAGGGAAGACCTTCGAGAAAGGCCGAGAGAGGTGTTCAGGGAAAGTGAGGCCTTTCATGTCAAGCAGACCTCTCAACTTAGTGCCACCACGAGGGGGCTAGTCAGGTATCATTACAACCGCAGACAGGGACAGGTGGACGGTACGGTCAGAACTGGGGAACTCGACAGGTGCTGCACAGCCCGGCAACTTGCGGTGCTACGTGAACACCAAGTCTTGCTCACAGGATCTGGACCGCTACTGGCGGACCTGATTAACACCCAGCACGGGGTTATCTCCAAACTTGCGAACGCGGTTCGGAAGCCCTTCCCGAGTGCGCTCGAAGGCAGACACAGAACGGTCGTTGACCAGGACACGGGTGAGGAGAGCGTGAAGATCTACTCAGTCAATGACCAGGAGGAAATTCCGCTTAGTCTGACCACGCTGCTGCCTCTGCTCCCTTTCGTGGAGGAGGGGTTTTATGTGGCGAAGGGGGGCACCCGTGCGTGCAGCCTCAGAGAAGCAAAAACAAAAGTCCCCGCCAGGTTTCAAGGGCGCATGCGAACCTTCATGCTCATGCTGTACCCATATATATGCGAAGCGCTCGCTGACAAGCCCAACGACGCGCGATTCTGGGACAACCCGAAGAACCTCACCCTCAAACCCCAGTTTATGCCGTCCAAAGAGGCACACAACGCTCTAGGGTTCCAAAGGTTGGCAGAACCCCAGTCGACCGAAGGGGAAGAACTAACCACTTGGGAAGAGGGCTTCCACCCCACTCAATCCAAATGGGGCCCGCGATCGCTGTGGCACGCAGGAAGAAGAGGACCCCCCACGACCTCCATGCAAGCCAAAAACGCCTTAAAACAAATGGCGACAGGTTATTGCGCCAAGGACGAAGAAGACCACGAAGACGCCTTTAAATGCCACGATATTGGAGTCAGACCCACCCTGCTTGAGGACCCGGGGGGTAGAGTCATGATAATGGACTCCGTAGGCGTGAGACCCAAGGCGGAAAAATTCCTCTCAGACCTGCGACACGCAGCCAGAGCTGGAGCAAGACTCACCGAGAAGGAGGCGATGGACAGCAGGAGGGCGATGAGGAGAAACCGCTCTGAGGGGTCCCATGCGGACAGCCTCCTGAAGGGGGGAGGAAGAAGAGGAAATGAGCCCCGGGGGGAGGGCACCCCCAGGCACAGGACGGAAGGGGTCTTCTCGGACACCAGAGGCAGGGAGGCGTGGCTTAGCTCCATACAAGTGGAAACCCACAGCCTCTGCACGACGGGCTTGGCCACAGTGTCGATGCACCAGACGAAACTTGCGGATGCCCTCAACGGAACCGAGTTCGAGCAGTCGGAACAATACGAGGCGCAGATGCGCAACACGATGGAAACGGTCCGGGACGAGGGATTTTCCTTTGTCCTGACTTGCGACGGCAGCCACTGGAATGTGCTCCTATTCGGAAAAAATGAGGACACCAGTGTTTCAATCTACCTCTACGACCCAATGGGGGGGGAAGACACGCGCCTATTGACGGCGCTGAGACAGTGGGCAGGACCGCCGGGATGGCCGCCGGTCAACGTAACGGTCTCCAACATGGGGGTCGCACACCAACGGGACGGATACCAATGCGGCGTCTGGGTGTGCTACATGATTGACAAGTGGCAGGAATGGAATAGGTCCACCACAGGAGAGAAGTGGGAGTCCTGGATCGGGCTGCATGGGCCCCCGGTGGGCGGAGAAGCTACGACCTCCAAGGGATACAGGAAAGCCATGAGAGGCCCAATCATGGCGCGCATAGGAGAATTAGAACAACGGGAGCGCCACCACGTGTTCCACGGGGAGGGAGAGACTCATGACCCAATCTCCTTCGAGGAGGTGGATGACGAAATCCAGGAAGAGGCCGGCGCGGGGCCAATGCAAGACAGGAGGAGCCCGACCAGGCAGACCCAGGCAAACACGGTGCCAGAAACCCCCAGGCACGCCCGGGAGCTCCCGAAGGTCGGTGAGAAAAGGACCAGGCAGATCATACAAAGCCCCCATGCCACAGTGGAGAGCGAGGAGATCAGACCCAGGCCGAACCCGCCTGCGCAGACGCCCCAGAGGGAAACAAGCCCCCACCGGGTCACAAGGGTTAGCCTGGAAGATGGCAGAGGCACGAAATGGAAAGGGACCGCGGCGCAGATCATGATGCTGAGGACATGGGTCCTCGCTCAATTGTCCAAAGGAGATGTCAGGACGGGGGAGTTATTCCAGCATGCGGCCAAAATCGGATTCTCGAGAGACGCGGTTAGGCTGATGACCACGCACCTCGTAAGCAGTGAACAGGTCGCATGGGCAACGCACCCCCCTGTTAATGACTGCCGGAGCAGGAACAGGTGGTGGAGGATCGACACCATGGAGCTCTCGGTAGGCGCTGGCCCGACGGTTGCCAATGACCCGGAAGTGCTCGAAGAAACGGAGGAGGAACCCCGGGCCGTTGAGGCGTCCGAGAGCACCACAATCCTAGCGGTTAGGACGCACTGGGGAAGCAGGGAATACCTGCTTGGGCCAATTCGCCCACAAGGGGAGACATGGGTCGAAGAGGACACACTGCTGACAGGAGGAATTGCGGGAATGAACCCGAGCCGGGCCGAACGAGAGACCGACACGTTCCACAACAAGGAGCGGGAAGCACAGCAGGCGCGGAGACCCACAGAAAGAGAACCGCTGTCAGGAACTCCCACGAGGCATGCCCACTACTGGCCGGGGGTCACCAAGCTCAACATAGACACTGAACCCTTTAACCCAGACTGGGACGCAGCACCCTCGGGCAAGTGCACGCTCACGACAGAGACAGGCAG
>LGRX02005409.1:0-52432 GCA_001247695.2 Cymbomonas tetramitiformis
GGGCTTTGTGGGGGGCCCTGGGCCTTCGGGGGGCATTGTGAGGGGCCCTGGGCCTTCGGGGAGGGGGCTTTGTGAGGGGCCCTGGGCCTGCGGGGAGGGGGCTTTGTGAGGGGACCTGGGCCTTCGTGGACGGAAACTTGAGGGTGGCAACTTCTCGGTTCATCTTCACCACGCCTTGCCATTTGGTCACGTCCTTCACACCTTGCTCGTACGCCGCCTCCCTCTCCACTCGCGCCTGGATCGTCGCCGGGAGGGGCGCTGCATGCTCCCCGTCCCGTCCCTTTTGCCTACTTAGTGCGACGGTGAGGGAGAGGCCCGAGACGACTGCACTCCGGGCATTTCCACGAGAGCGGCTCCGCTCGCAAAGTTAAGTGCTCGCTACGAGTCCGGAGCGGGCCCAAGAGAATGCACGGCAACCTTTGAGCAACCTCGGAGCAGCGATGTAGCATGTTTCCTACAGATCTTGGCTGCGAACAGTCGATAGCTAGGTTGGCCCTTGAGCCATTGTGGGTATCCCCCACAGAGTCCCATGGAGTAACAACGCTCGTGTAGGGTGCGACAGTGCCCTCCGCTACCCCCGCCACCGCGTGCGAACGCACCAGTCACGGCCTCGCCCCTTTTGCCCGCCTTCTCCAGCTTTCTGCGCAGGGAGCCGGCGTCTCTGCCGAGCGCTCCCACCAGCTTGTCCACGCTGCCCGGTAGACCCCCAAGCCCCATCACCGCCCAAACACGGACCATCTGTGCAGCAACTCACGTTGGTGTGAAGGGCGACCACGCGCACAGGCTTAACGTGAAGTGCCATGACTCCTGGAGCCACGCAGGGTACGCGGGGATGTCGTGCAAAACCATTAGGTAGAGTGGACAGCCCAGTATCGAGCGCGGGCTCCGAAAACGAGATCTCGTCCACGAAGCAGCGCGGGCATGCGTGTGTGGAAACGGTGCGAGCATTGACCTCGAGGGGCTGTGGACATTGAAGAATGCTCATTCCACACCAACTGTGAAATTCGCACGGAAGGGGGGCTTCTTCAAGGCTCGGGCAATATGTGCGCGTGGTGCCTCGTTCACACCTGAGCTGAGTGTTGGTGTCTACCGCGGTCCCACTGGCCGGATTCACGTTGTACTCTGCTTCAGGGAACGCTTCGGATAATACCTGCCGTACAGTAGTGCAATCTTTGCCGCTGTGTTACCCATGTCCTGGTAAACGGTTACCGACGGATTCTTGCAAGGCTGAAGAACCGGGAACAATAATCCAGAGACGGATTCCGAAGAAACGGATAAAACAGAGCCTGCCCTAGGCGATAAGTTGTGCAAGCACTTGAGGCACCAGCATCGATGGCCTGGTGAAGCCCTCCGCACCTTTGCGTTGTGATTGGTTTTCTTCTCCTTATTATTCCCTTTGCTGAATATGCTGTCTCGCATCCGAGCGTATCTAGCTTCAGCTTCCTCCGAACCATCTTGTTCCTCTTCGAAATCGAGGTCGCTTTCACTCTCCCCGTCTTCTTCGCCATCGCCATACACTGCCTGAGCTTCGTCTTGGTCGTCGTCGTCCTCCTCCTCCTCTTCCTCACTGGCTTCATCATCTTCGTCCTCGACGTCATCAGCAACGGCATTTTTCCTTGAGGATTTCTGCCGTACACGTGGACTAGGCTTAATTCCGAAGCTGGATCGCGTGTATCAAAATTGTATCCGTATGGAATATCAACGAAGGATATATACAGTTCACCTGCATAATGTCATTGGCAAACAAAAGAATCCATACCCACACTGAACGAAGGGTGAAACACTCTTACCTTTTTCTTGAAAAAGCTTGCGAACTTATCGTTATCTTCTGCGGTAAAGATAGGCTCGTCTTCACCGTCAGAGTCGATCTCTTCGTCATTCTCAGAATCTACCTCCTCTGGCGGCTCATAGTTATCGACCTGATCGTATCGTTTGTTGTTGCATTTATCTTCTTCCGCGAATTCGTCCTCCACCTCGTATCCATAATCAACTGCAACTGTTTTTGCTTTCTTACTCTTTGTTTTGGCAGTTTGCTTCATGATATGTTCGAGTTGCTTGCGTTCTCGTCGTAAACTATGCAGGAAAATATTTCAAGCTCAAATTACTGTGCGGTGTTGATGTTTAGCATGCCGGTATTCATTTGAAGGTCGTAATATGCGTCGTAGTACGAGGCATCTGCAGGATGTCGGCTTCGTTCTGTCGGCTCGTTATTAGGCGAAGTTGGGGCAGGCGAGGGAATAAAGCTACTAGAACCAGCAACTACGCGTGACACTCCGACTCGACTGTGCCACACTCAACACTGTTGAACTGTTTATGTTTCCCCTTCGGCTCTTCGGCTAGTACGTTTAGTCCGATGAGCCGACGCACCGAAGGTGCTGACAATAGCGAGCATCGCATCGCATCGCATCGCATCGCTCGTAAAATATATCTCATATATTTTATTATATATATCCTTTATATATCTCATATATTTTATTACGGATTGAATTGATAACCGAGGAGATGCTGTCCGTCGATGTGAACACGTGCGGTAATCTCGACTCTCGAGTCGACTGCAACCGTTTCTGGTGAGAAAAAATCTTAATTCTGTTACATCGAATTTTCAACCAATCTACAACTGAAATTTTCATAAAAAAAACTTCTGCGACAATGATTACCCTACTTGCAAGTTTCGGTTGTAAGTTCACTCAAAATTGTTAAATTGTTGGATTCCGTGTGATAGTGATGTGTGCACTTCTAGCATGGTCGTGGAGTTCTGTGTTGCACCGACTGAGACTCGAAACTGTATGATAATATTTGCCGGGGTAGGACATGGTGAAAAGGTACAGCACTGATGTGGAAATGCATTATTGTGTAGCCTTGTAGTGCTAGTATGCCTATTTGATTGGCTGACGGGTACGTTCGGTCGCAAGCGTGATATTATGATCTCTCAGAGGTAAAGAAAACACGCGTGCGAGAGGGAGAGATGGCTATACAGTGCCTCCGTGTACTCACCTTCTGGCTGGTCCTGCACCAAGCACAAGGTTCCTTTCAAAGCCTCACAAGATGTTCTTGCTTTCCAAATGCTTGCGTTGCGGATGCTTGATGATTTGAGTACGGCATGTTAATCATATAATTTGAAATATCCCTTCGACATCCTGCTCGAAAAGTAACCGGTGGCGTGGAACAAGTACTCTTCGGTCAAGATTTCAACGCAAACGTTTTCTTATGCGATTTCGTCAGGCTGAAATCTGCGTTTCGCACTTCGGTAGCGTGAATGGACTAGGAGAATTTTTGCCCTCATAGCTAATTTGAAAACAGCAGGAAGAAGGGCGTGCTGAAGTGCCTGCTTGCTAAATACTGAAGGTGCTCTACGATGCTTTTAGGTAGTCATGGGCAAGGCAGGCTGACTGTTAAAGCACAACGACCCAGTGAAATATGAGCGAAAGGAGCAGTTATTTCATAAGTCGCGTTCTGGTGTCTTTACTTCTGTGTTGTTCGATTTCGTGGTTTCAGGCGAAGTCTTGGCGGAGAAGCGACGCGACCTTTTGGGAACGTCGTCTCCAACAAGCGAAGGTCAGTATCTTTTGCCTGCTTTACCGTGTATGTCCCACGCTCTCCGGTGTTTGAATAGCTGCGCGAAATAGGATCAGCCACGTCCTACGCCTCCTGGTTCACGTCCTGGCTCGAGGCATGATGTCCGCCCTCACATTACTGCACGTTCGAATAATGTTAGTTGGGTCGGACGATATGCACTATTCGGGAGATCGGGCCCAGAGTATCGCTCATGTCTCCTCGCACGACAGCGCAGTGCACGTTTCGGCCGCGTTGCACGTTTTTGAGATATTCAAGCTGGTCGGGAGGTGGTGAGGTAACGACTCGGTCCAGCCGAATCGTACAACGTCGACAACGGCGAGGTGGTAATCTCCAGTTCAGACGTGGCGGCGACTCAACTGCACAGTGCTCTGCAGAATTCCAACGTGACCGCAGTATTGCTGCAAACCGATGTTGTGTTGACGAAGAGCCTCGAGCCGATCCTCCACACAGTAGAAGTGCGCGGCAACTGCAGCGTTTTGCGGGACAGTGGGCGGTGCCACGTGTCCGGGAACTTTACGCATCGCCTGTTCACGGCGACGGATGCAAACGCCACTCTGTCGCTCACAGCGCTGGAGCTGCTGCACGCGTTCGTCAGCGACGATAGCGCCGGCGGGCCCAACGGCTCTGCACTCCTCGTCACGCGCGGGGCCTCTGTCTTCCTCACCAGGTGGGCTCGATCAGCTGCTGTCGAGGGTGGGACGGACTCCTAGTTTCGAGCTGCGGTTTAGGATTGTCCCAAGAAAGTTTGTTGATGAGTGGGACACCATGCCGCGCATCCTCGGCAGCGGCTGCCCAGGGCTTTGCCTGGGTAGCTTGCTGGGTATTGGGCCAAGCGGATTTAACAGTCTTGCCTGAGGAGTTCTGCTTGAAGCCTCGGAGTGGGGCCTCGCGCCCGCGGAGCTCCGAAGGCATGTGAGGCGCTCGTTGCACCTGCACAGCTCTGGGAGCGCCGCGCTTTCTACAGCACGACGGAGCATCAGAGGCTGAGGGACGGAGCTTGTCTGCGCCAGGTGTGTGCTGCGCTCCTGCGAGGCTGAGGGCGCCGGCGGGGCTGTCTACGTCTCTAATGGGAGCCTTACCATCACAGCCTCCAACTTGACTGCAAACTCTGCCAACTCGGGCGGAGCGGTCAGTGTTGCGGGAGCGGACAGCCGCCTGGAAATGACGAACTTAACGGGGGTGATAGGAAACCAGGCGAAGTCTACCGGCGGGGGGGTTGAAGTGACAGAAGAAGCGCAGGTAGGGTATAACTCTTTATAAAACTCCTTGACGAAATAGAAGAGGGTGTAAAATCATGCGCTCCTTACAAATGGTGTGCAGGCTATAGGCCTTCCCTGCGCTTTGCCGATGCTCCTTAGGAATGACGGGCAGGCTATAGGCCTTCCCTGCGCTTTGTCACTGCTCCTTAGGAATGGCGGGCAGGCTATAGGCCTTCCCTGCGCTTTGTCACTGCTCCTTAGGAATGGCGGGCAGGCTATAGGCCTTCCCTGCGCTTTGCCGATGCTGCTTAGGAATGACGGGCAGGCTATAGGCCTTCCCTGCGCTTTGTTGCTCCTTAGTATAGGCCTTCCTGCGCTTTGCCGATGCTCCTTAGGAATGGCGGGCAGGCTATAGGCCTTCCCTGCGCTTTGCCGATGCTCCTTAGGAATGGCGGGCAGGCTATAGGCCTTCCCTGCGCTTTGCCGATGCTCCTTAGGAATGGCGGGCAGGCTATAGGCCTTCCCTGCGTTTTGCCACTGCTCCTTAGGAATGACGGGCAGGCTATAGGCCTTCCCTGCGCTTTGCCGATGCTCCTTAGGAATCACGGGCAGGCTATAGGCGTTCCCTGAGCTTTGCCGATGCTCCTTCGTTTGTGCGGAGGTTTCAACTGCCTCACGACCCAGTTCTTGTGGCGTTATCAAACCGCACGTGTTGTCGATGAATGACATCGTGAAGATGGAAGTCATGCGCCAAGCTTCTCTAATCTCATAATCACGGTCACTTGCCTTAGCGCCTCTACCAGCCGAGCTTGCAAGGCGCGCATAAGAATGGCTCTTTGAGTGCGCCTAGCAGTCCTCTGGAGAGTGTGTTTTCAGAGGGTGAGAGCGTGTTTTCAGAGGGTGAGATCGCGTTTTCAGAGGGTGAAAGCGTGTTTTCAGAGGGTGAGAGCGTGTTTTCAGAGGGTGAGAGCGTGTTTTCAGAGGGTGAGAGCGTGTTTTCAGAGGGTGAGAGCGTGTTTTCAGAGGGTGAGAGCGTGTTTTCAGAGTCGCTGATGGGTTTGTCCGACGGAGCTTGAGCAGGCGGTGTTTTGGCCCTCGACCTTTGTTTGCCTTAATACGGCTACGGAAGGTGATGGTGGCGGTATCACCGTCTCTAATCTCGCTGTAGCGATCTTCTCGGGGACAGCCATTTATAACAACTCGGCAAACGACGTGAACGGGGCAGGAGGCGGCATCTTCGCACAGGATGGCGCCTCGGTGACCCTTCAGAACGCCTCCGCGGTGAGGCATAACTCTGCGAGCAATGGAGGAGGCGCTTTGGCGACAAGTAAGGCGGAGATACACGTCCTCCATGCATCTATTGATTGGAATCTTGCGATTATCGATGGTGGAGGGTTACTGGTGGATGCCGACACGAGCATAGCTCTGTCAACGGGAGCTGTGGTGGGGTTCAACAACGCACAGCAGGGCCAAGGCGGAGGAATGGCGTGTTTTGGGACATGCAACGTGTCGGGAGCAAGTATCCATTGGAACCTAGGCTTATATGGTGGCGGGATTTCAGCCGGCACAAATGCCACTCTCGTTGTATCCCACTGTGTGTTATGGCAGAACGAGGCGCTGTCTATAGGGGGCGCCATTTATGTCGAGACGGCCGCCATTATCGAGGTTACTTTCAGCGTTCTTTGCAGAAATTTTGCCGACTACGGCTCAGGTACATTCCAGCTATGCCCTCTCTGTTGTATGTGCCATTGCTCGCTCCGAATTCTGCCCCCGTGCAGTGTGCTCACAACTTCCCAAAACTCTGAAGCCAGTAGTGCGTTTTTCTCGCCGCGCCCGAGCTCCACCGTTCTCCTCCGTGCGTACCTCCAACGACGCCCTCAAATGGCGTTTTCCTACTCGGACTGGAATTTATATTCCTGTACGGAATGGACCAGTTGCCATTGCTGACCTGCAGCGGTGCTGTGTGGGCTGCCGAGTTTTTGACTGTGCTGACCGGCCGGGGTGTTGCCGGTGGCGGAGCGGCGGTGACTTGCAGGCATCATTATGCACGAGCTTTCTGTGGGGACCATTCAGAGCACGGACATCAGCAACCACCTGGCATACAACAGCGGGACGATCAGATGTGTTAACTGCCATCTCACCTTGGAAAGCGTCCAGGTGCACGACAACAACGCCTCTATGCAAGGTGGCGGCCTCGACCTGAACGGAGGGTATGTGGTGTGCAATGGCTCCACCCTGGTCAACCACTCGGCAGACTCAGGGGGCGCGATCTTTGTTGAGAATGGCGGACTCTTAATCCTGCAGGCATCCGTGGTACAGGACAATTATGCTTCTGACGGCGGCGGCATTTGGTGTGGCCAAGGCTTCGTCAGAGCCGTCTCCGGGGTGGTCATTGAGGTGCGCTCACACCTTCATACCAGAGCCGCTCGCGCTGCGCATCCAAGCCCCTCAGGGATCCACGTCACACGCCGCGCGCTGCGCATCCAAGCCCCTCAGGGATCCACGTCACACGCCGCGCGCTGCGCATCCAAGCCCCTCAGGGATCCACGTCACACGCCGCGCTGCGCATCCAAGCCCCCTCAGGGATCCGCGTCTGCGCATCCAAGCCTGGGGATCCACGTCACACGCCGCGCTGCGCATCCAAGCTCCCTCAGGGACGCGCGCGCTGCGCATCCAAGCTCCTCAGGGAACACGCCGCCTCATCCAAGCCCCTCAGGGATCCACGTCACACGCCGCGCGCTGCGCATCCAAGCCCCTCAGGGATCCACGTCACACGCCGCGCGCTGCGCATCCAAGCCCCTCAGGGATCCGCATCACACGCCGCGCGCTGCGCATCCAAGCCCCTCAGGGATCCACGTCACACGCCGCGCGCTGCGCATCCAAGCCTTGGAGTTTTGCCTGAGCGCCATATTCCCTGCGGTGCAGTTCCTATTTTGTGCGGGGGGGCAGCGCTCTATTTCTTTCGGCCACCCCTCCTTTGATACGCCTGCCCCTAGGCTGTGTCTAGGGCGCTCGAAAAGCTGCGGCGGCTGCTCTGGATCTCTGGAGCTCCGGGACCGGGCTCTGCGGCAAGGTCCGGCTGGTGTTGCTGCTGTGCGGCAGGAGGATTAAGCCATTGCTAGCCTTTCCTTTTGCCAGGGAACGACTGAGAACCCTGGCCATGAAGGCGTGGCAGCAATCATCTCGGTGAATGAAGCCGTGGGACTGGGATGGGACGGTGTGTTTGGCTCCGCAGGCCAACCATGCAGAGCAAGGAGGGGGGATGTATACCAAACTGTGCAGGGTGGACTTGCAGGATGTGCAGTTGAAGCGCTGCACTGCGCATGGGGATGGCGGGTGCGGGCTGTTCACGGCCGGTAGCGCGGTGACGATTGTCCGCAGCACAGTGGAAGGGTGCGGCGTGATTGGCGGGAACGGCGGCGGGCTGATGTTCTACGGAGCGCAGGGCCGCTTGAAGGAGGCGCTTTTTGTGAACAACTCCGCTGCCGGCTGCGAGGTGAACGGGGAGGGAGGTGGCGTCGCCTCGTCCATGGCGCTGGTAGGATGCAGCGGCACCACGCTACGGCCTTGCGGGTTTCCATTGGATAAGGCATGCCGCATAGGAATGCCGCATGTCGCATCCAGACAGGCTCATTCTCGACCGTGCGGGTAGACCGGCTCATTCTCGACTGTGCGAGTAGACCGGCTCATTCTCGACCGTGCGAGTAGACCGGCTCATGCTCAACCGTGCGAGTAGACTGGCTCATTCTCGACTGTGCGAGTAGACCGGCTCATGCTCAACCGTGCGTGCAGACCGGCGCATGCTCGACCGTGCGAGTAGACAGGTTCATTTTAAACCGTGGGAGTATACTGTCGCATTCTCGACCGTGCGAGTAGACAGGCTCGTTCTCGGCCGTTCGGGTAGACAGGCGCATTCTCGACCGTGGGAGTGGACCGGCGCATTATCGACCGTAAGGGTAGACCGGCGCATTCTCGACCGTACAAGGGTAGACCGTTCATTCTCAACCGGTGTGAGTAAACCATTGCCCCATTCTCGGCCGTGCGAGTAGACCGGCGCATTCTCATCCGTGGGAGTAGACCGCCTCATTCAACCGTGCGAAAGTAGACGGGCTCATTCTCAACCGCGGCAACCGCTCATTCTCGACCGTGCGGTAAACCAGCGCGACTCGAAGGTGCGAGTAGACCGGCTCATTCTCGACCGTGCGAGTAGACCGGCTTCATTCTCAACGGTGCGAGTAGACCGCTCAATCTCGGCCTTTCATGCGAGTAGACCGGCGCATTCTACCGTGCGTAGACAGGCTCATGCTTGACTGTGCGAGTAGACCGGCGTGATTCTCAACCGTGCGAGAGACTGGCGCATTCTCGACCGTGCGAGTAGACCGGCTCATTCTCGACTGTGCGGGTAGACAGGGCTCATTCTCGACGGTGCGAGTAGACCGGCTCATGCTCAACCGTGGCGAGTAGACCAGCTCATTCTCGACTGTGCGAGTAGACCGGCTCATGCTCAACCGTGTAGACCGGGGCATGCTCGACCGTGCGAGTAGACCGGCTCATTCTCGACCGTGCGAGTAGACCGGCTCATTCTCAACCGCGAGCACACAGGCTCATGCTCGACCATGCGAGTAGACCTGGCTTATTCTCAACCGTGCGAGTAGACCAGCTCATGCTCGACCGTGCGGAAGACCGGGGCATGCTCGACCGTGCGAGTAGATGGCTCATTCTCAACCGTGCGGGTAGACTGCTCAATCTCAAATCATGTGAGTAGACCGGCGTAATTTCGACCTGGGTGGCGGGTAGACAGGCTCATGCTTGACTGTGCGAGTAGACCAGCATTCTCAACCGTGCGAGTAGACCGGCGCATTCTCGACCGTGCGAGTAGACCGGCTCATTCTCGGCCGTGCGAGTAGACAGGCTCATGCTCGACCGTGCGGGTAGACCGGCGGCGGCGCCGGGGCCCTGGTAGGGGTTACGATTGGACAGGTTCATTCTCGACCGTGCGAGTAGACCGTCTCATTCTCAACCGTGCGAGTAGACAGGCTCATGCTCGACCATGCGAGTAGACCGGCTCATATTCAACCGTGCGAGTAGACCGGCTCATGCCTGACCTCGTGCGGGGTAGACTGGGCATGCTCGACCGTGCGAGTAGACAGGCTCATTCTCAACTCGTGCGGGTAGACCGGCTCAATCTCAACCATGCGAGGGTTCACCGGCGCCTCGACCGTGCGAGTAGACCGTTCAAGCTCAACCGTGCGAGTACCAGCTCATTCTCGACTGTGCGAGTAGACCGGCTCATGCTCAACCGTGCGTGTAGACCGGGGCATGCTCGACCGTGCGACTAGACAGGTTCATTCTCGACCGTGCGAGTAGACCGGCTCATTCTCAACCGTGCGAGTACACAGGCTCATGCTCGACCATGCGAGTAGACCGGCTCATTCTCAACCGTGCGAGTAGACCGGCTCATGCTCACCGTGCGGTAGACTGGGCATGCTCGACCGTGCGAGTAGACAGGTCATTTCAACCGTGCGGGTAGACTGCCTGCACCCTCAACCATGCGGTAGACCGGCGCATGCTCGACCGTGCGGGTAGACAGGCTCATGCTTGACTGTGCGAGTAGACCGCGCATTCACCGTGCGAGTAGACCGGCGCATTCTCGACCGTGCGAGTAGACCGGCTCATTCTCGGCCGTGCGAGTAGACAGGCTCATGCTCGACCGTGCGAGTAGACCGGCGGCGGCGGCGGGGACCTGGTAGGGTTTACGATTTGCACTTTGATCACAACCCTGCGATGGGACCGGCGGTAGCTCCGTGGCTATTGGAGGAATCAACGAGAGGGACCACTTTCGGCTCAGGCGTCCTTGTCATGGCTTGCGTCCGGATCGTATAAACAGCTTGGTGCACGTTCAGCTCCTCCCGGGCTCTTTGGCTGTCCTCGTCGCCGTGCTCACACCCGCGCAGCTCCAGTGCAGTTCTGGCTGCGGGGCACATTCAACGCGCTCCCCTATTTGCCACGCACCTTCGGCAACACCAATTCCCCAAGTTTTCGGAGAACACTCCAGGACTCGCCGGCAGGTGGAGGGCGCACCTGGATTGATCAAGTCAATGATGAGCTAAAGGTTGTTTTGCCCTCGTGGCAGGTGGTGCTTACGGAATGCATGTTTCAAGACAACTCGGGGGCAGGTGGTGGTGGGTTGCTGGTCATGGAGAAGGCGATAGGCTTGGTGCAAAACTCAACGTTCGCATCGAACACGGCCGAAACCAACGGAGGGGCGATAATGGTGGATCAAGACTTCGGAGCGTTTAGTTGCACGAACACCCTGTTCCAGGCCGGGAACGCCACCGAGGGGGGGGGCATCTATTTCATTCTCCCGCGGAACTCCTCCCAGGTGGAGCTCCAGGGGCTGAACTTCACGGACAACTTCGCGGTGAATGGCCCAAACATTTACTGGGACAATGCGACCACCATTGAGGCAGAAGCAGTGGAGGCGATGCGCTGCGACAACTGCACGTTCTCGGGCCAGTCCCGGGCATTCGTGTCGCGTGTGATAGAGAGCCATGCGATGCGATTAGGCGATGACGGCGGGACCATCGTGACATCGATAGAAGACGTCGAATCAGGTCCATAGCCTGCATCCCTTTATCCCTCGTGCCCAATTAGTATCCCTGACTTTGGATCACAGCATGGGTTGTTTTCGTTAGCAGAGGGCTGAGCATCGCCCTACCGCCCGATAATGTGGAAAAGGGCTGATCGTCACTTTGGCTTGACATGACACTGGTGCGATGCTTTTGATTGGTTCAGCATCGATGTAAACTGCTGCACGTTGCTTTTCCGTCAAGAGGGCGTTAGTGAGGCGCCCCTGCCAATGATGTGTAGGTGCAGACCACGCAATGTTGTATCTGCAGACCAGTGGAGGCGTATGGTGCTCGATGGTGAAATACTGCTGGGCTGCGGACTTGCAGCATGTAGGCAGCACATCTGGACTGCAGCCTGCGCCGGTGTGTGAGCTCTTTCACGAGGTCTCATCAGGGGATGGACGGGAGGGGGCACGGGGTCAAATTGACGAGGTGGGTCACAGGATCCGTGCTGAACCCCGGCATAAAGTTTGTATGGTATGACTATTACGGCCAGATCGTGAACCCGCACAATGCCGGTCTGCAGATGGTGGTGATTGCCAATTTGAACGGCAACTCCACGGTCCGGGCGAATGTGGAGCTGTACACGTGGAACGACGGCGCCATCTTCCAGAACCTCGAGCTGTATGGGGAACCCGGGAGCAAGCTTGTGCTGAGCTTGGGGCTCTTTAATGATTTCTCTGATATTGGCATCATCTCCGTGGACGTGCAGATGCGCGAATGTCAGGCGGGGCAGGTGCGCGCGTGGCGGCTCAGCGGCAGCGCCTTGAATCGCATTATCCTTATAACGCCCCTCAGCCCTATGCGAACGTCGCGCCGCCCCTTCGCCATGTGTGGTTCTCGCATGCGGCGCCGGATGACTGCGGAGTGGATGTGGCATGAGTGCCGCAGTCTGGAGGGTGCGCGCTGCGCTGTCATCTGCCGCGACACCGAAAACCGGCGCTGACCTGCTCTGACGGAGTGAAAGTCCTATGCAGCCAACATTGTAAGTCGCGATGTCGCTCCATATCTGCGCAGCGTTGCCTTATTTGGAGGGGCTCCGCAGGTTAACAGCGTTCCTTCTGACTGCAGTGAGGAGCGCCGGGGGCGTGCGGGCGCGGTGTGCAGGTGTACGATTACCCTCTGTGCATTTCATGCACCGAGGCGTTCATCAAGTTTGACAACAGCTCGACGCTGTGCGTGGAGTGCGACCCTGATCAGATGGAGTGCCATGGGGGCTCCAATTACACCCTCGAGGACGGCTATTGGATGCCCCCCTCCGCAGCTGCGAGCTGCAGCGGCCGTGATGAAGATTATACGGAGTGTATCCTCGACCGTGTGGTCAGGTGCCACGTGCCCGATGGGTGTGAATCCTCTGTGGACGCCGCCCGCTCCAATCAGAACGGGTCAGCCTCGCTGGAGACCTCTCTGCTGTGTGCTGAAGGGTATGACAACGCCGTGGTGCTCTGTGGAGGGTATGACACTCCCTGCACCCCTCAGCCTTCCCCCTGAATGTGAGCACGCTGTTTACCGGCTCTGCCACTCTCCAGCGCCTTCTTTCTCCTGATCTCTGTGGTGTGCGCGTCTGCTGGCCAATCATCGTGCGGCCCTCCATGCTTGATTCAAGGTTGAGCCAGGTCCGCCCACACCATCGGAGATGAACGTCGCTGGATGGACGTAGGGTCCCCCACCTCGGGCCGTGCGCTGGCAGTACCAGCTGGAAGGGGTCGATGCGTTGCTGGGACTGGGAATCGTGCATCGCATGACTGGTGTGTGCCTTCCTGGGGTCTCCTGGTCACTTCCACTTGGGTGCGGCAGTCCAGCGAGACCTGCCGCCTTCTGAGGTGTCTATTTGCTGGGCCTGCAGGTGCGCCAAGGGGTACTTCCCCCTCTCAACTGGCAGCTGCATATCATGCCCGGAACCCGCCTGGTTGGTGTGGCTGCAGCTCGGGCTTACTGGCTTGGGGATCTTCCTTATAGCCATGGTCATCGCCATGTACTTGGAGCGAATAAAGAAGAAGCGCGCGGAGGTATCCAACCAGGTGGCGATGGAGACCATACATTGCAATGATATCGACGTGTCGAGCTCGCACAGTGCGATGATCAGCATTCTCTCGGGATTCACCCAGGTTGCACTGCTCACCGGGAAGGTTTACCCGTCGGACGCGTATCCGCCCTATTTCAACATTTTCATGCACGTCATCAGCGTGTTTGACATGAGCCTCTCGTGGCTCAACTTGCGCTGCGCGGAATACTCCATTTACGGCGACAACATGAGCGCAGACTCCGGAAATTTCTATCTCTCCTTCTACTGCCACGTGGCGCTGATAGGGGTGGTTACCATCCCTGCAGCGATCGCTCTTGTGCATGTGAAGGTCCGTCACGGTTGGCATGATCACCCGCCCCTGAGGGGTCCATGGCACCGCTGCGTGCTTCTGAGCGCGCCGCGTTGTTCTGATGGATGTGCACAAGCGATGCGTAACTAAGCGGTGAATCTTGTCCCGACTCAACTGTGCTCAGTGCATGTTGTGTGGGCGACCTTCTCCTATTTCAAACATTACGGTATATCCGGTATCACGACCTTGACAAACCGTGTCACCAAGTTTTGATCATTCGATCAATGCAATTATGCCAACTTCCGTAATATTTACAGGGTTCCGCGGAATTAGTTACAACAATGTGTCGAAATATGAGCTACTTTATTTTATTTTTATGAGGCTTGGGCAGAGGGCGGCACAACCACCTGCTCGGAAAGTATAAGAGCTCGAGACAATCAAGGGAACGGCACCGGGAATAACGGCGCGCCCTCTGCCCAAGCCTCATAAAAGTAGAAATAAAGTAGCTCATATTTCGACACGTTGTTGTAACTAATTCCGCGGAACCCTGTAAATAATGCGGAAGTTGGCATAATTGCGTTGGTCGAATGATGAAACTTGGTGACACGATCTGTAAAGAATGTGATACAGGATATGCCGTAATGTTTTGAAAGATGAGAAGGTTGCAAGTTCGAAAAACGGTAACAAGAGTCTAGGTCCAGATACGGTTCGATGCGGTTTATAGGGGCTACCCGCTTGAGCCCGGCAATCTGGCAGCTGTCCCACGTAAATATTCTGTGTACAAGTTCTGCGCTACACGCAAGGCTTTCTGGGAGGTCTCTGCCGTTGTACCACCCGGGACACCTTCGACAAATTCCTCGGCATGCCCCTTGATGGCTTCATGCTGATCAACCTATCATTTGTTTGCATTTAGGCTGAGCTCCTGTATCCCTTGAATGTGGGCTCTCGAGCAGTGCCTCAGGTCCCCAATGCATTTCGTGACCTGCACCACATGAAATCCTTGCACTTCAGATCAGACAACACCAAGTGCCGAAGTATAGCACGATTCCTCACGTATGTCCACCTTCTCATTTCATTGGCCGACTAAGGCACTTCGTCAGGGGCCCTTTAGGATCAGTAAGGTGATCGGGTTGCGTCGTTGGCACCCCCAGGACTCCGTGGACTCGGAGGAAGAGCTGAGATCGAGGCGGTTTCACTGGTTTCCGCCCGTCGCAGTCTTCCTGCTTGTGTTTGTGCACCCTTCTGTCAGCAATGTAATGTTTGAGCTCTTCAACTGCGTACGGCTATATAACAACGAAAACGTTGCGCGGTCGTACCTCAACTACGACCTCCGCATTGAGTGCTTTACCACATCATGGCACGTGGCAGTCGTCTTTTCAGTGTTCACCATCACCTTCTATGTCATCGGAGCACCGATTGCGGTGGCCGTTTTCGTGCGTTGGTTGTATTAGCGCAAGCTCGTGGTCACGGATTTGCCGCAGGGCACTTCCTACGTGCCAGCCAGTCGGCTGCACCACACTTCACAGGTCCGCCCAACTCCGCTCGGGCGCTGACCGTTGTTGCAGCTCCAGCGCGCTCTCCCGGCGCCTCGGACCCGTGCTCCGGCGCCCCCTTTCCGCCATCTGCGCGCGAGATGGGGAGGCCGGGTCGACCCTATGTGCCTGATCGCACGCCGCTGTAAACACTGCTGCACGCTGCTGGCCGCCTTGGCAGTGACCTCGGGCGAGCCGCCCTCCACTTAGGCGCCCTGGAGCTTACACGCATTGCCGCAGATGATTGCTCGCGATCCAGACCGCCCACTCTTCTGGTTTTGAGGATGATTCAGACCGTCCATTCTTCCGGCTTCGAAAATGATTCAGCCCGAAAGCACTCGCGACACACAACCCTCTCTCCTGTAGCCGGCGCTACTCCTCCCAGAGCTGGCAGCAGAGCAGTGCCGTGCCGCATCTCAGAGCCACGGTGGGGGGGGACCGGGGGCCTGCGCTTCACGGAATGAGCGGGTGTCCACCAATCGCTCGTGGTGCTTTCATCACTTCTCACACTGACCACGGCGAGGCCCGTGCAGGGGTATTTCCTGCGCACCCAGGACGGGTTGAAGCATCCGGTGAAGATCAGCTGGATCAAGGGCAAGACCTCGAGGAAGCCTCACAACATGCTGTGCATGCTGGACCGCCGCGACACGCGCGAGCAGTTTGGGTTCATCTACTCCATGTACCGCCGCCAGTGCTACTGGTTTATGCCCTACGAGATGATCAGGCGCTTGGCGCAGACCAGCCTGCTGGTGGTGCTAGAATCCTCCGAAGGCGACTTCATGCTCGCGGCGGCGATGATTGTCGCCGCCACATCCATCGCAGTGCACGCCTTCGTGCTGCCGTTCCGCAGCCGTTCGGTAGACGCCCGCCCAAGCCTGTCTCCGGGCCGCACGCCCTGGCAGCGCTCCCGGCTGCGCCTGGGAGTGTGCCGTCCATTCCTCGCAGTCCGGGAGAAGCCAGGGCACCATTGCCACCGCAGGAAAGGAAAGGCGGGCGAGGGGCAGCCGCTGTAGGGCACTGGACACTCGTCTCGGCAAGGCTTGGCGTGCATGCCGCGGTTGCCCCCGGCACACGTGCGCGTGTCGCGTGTCGTGTGCGCCCCTTCACCAACTGGGCTATGTGTGCTTCACTGGCAGGAGAACAACCTCCAGCTGATTATCCTGTACAACCAGGTGATTGTGATAGCGTGCTTCACGCTCAATTATAATGGAGACGGCTCCGCGCCGTATGCGATCATCGGGCTCATTCTCATGACTCTCCAGTTCGCGGTGCTCGCGTGCGCCGCTTACATCGTGTACAGCCAGATCCGCAAGGGGGGGCAGCTGGACAAGGTCCTCCGCGAAATCAAGGACAGAATTCCATTTCTCTCCAAAGGTGGGAAGGAGAGCTCCACGTTCAAATCGTACTCAAATAAGGTAAGCAGAACCCTGCGCACTCCATCGCCACAGACCTGATGCTGCTCGCACGCTAGAGATGGCATCGTGCTGGTCTGCAGGAGCCATGGCCCTTAGAGGGTGCTCGCCCCTGAACCGGTAGTGCGCGCACCGAGCCCGGAGATGCGGCGTGTCCTGCACTTACACATGCCGGCCTTGCCATGAACGGAAGCTGTGTCGCAGTTCCCTGCTGCTCATGGTGGGCACCACGGAGTTTTGCGGCAGCTCTTGGATGTGTGCGTGCAGGCAGGTTTTCAGTGCGGCCGCTCTGCGCGCTCGCCCTGCAGAGCAATGCGGGCGCTTTCTGATCAATCCCTGCGTCCGGCATGGTGCCCGACTTTGCGATCGAATGGTATACCCACGTGGCACACGTAGCGCGAAGGCATTTCGCAGTTGAATGCCCCTGGGTGCCGTCTGGAATAGATTGCCTCAGAACGCGGGTGCATCTCATCATCGCCACCTGTTTAGCAGGACTAAGAGGGGGCGAGCGCGGTGCGCTGGGATGAGCGGCGCAACAGCTAAGCTCACCACCCGTGCAGAAAGCGAAATCACGGAATACCCGCCGTGATCGAGCCTCTTTTGCCTCCATGGTCTCCTTCAGTGAGCAACATGACTCTGACCTCGAGGACAGCGAGGACGATGCTTTCAGCTCAGAAGAAGATGTCAAAGAGGAAGTCACGCCCGAGCCCCATGTAGTATCTGGACGTAACGAGAATGCAGATGAACGACGCTGCGCATATTTAAGGCGCGATGATGACCACGCTGGTAACGGGGATGAAATAGAGCGCAATGGTCAATCCGGCGGCGAAGATGAAGCAATGGATACCAAGATCGCCAAGATCAAGGACATGCGCTCTCCTCGGGTTCCCTGGTGGGAGGAGGAATCCGACGGCTCGGAGAAGAGAACCCGCCAGGCGCCCATGCAGGTTCGGAAGCACACGCCCGGGAGCGTGCTTGCGACGAATGGGGTCGCGGATGCAGCACCCCTGATGAAGAATTCGGAGTCAGGAGGACGGGAGGAGCTCAAGGGCAGTGACGTGAACAGCAGCGAAGACGAGGAAAGCGAAGACGGTAGCGATGAAGAGGAAAGCAATGAAGGTTGGGGGAGCAGCGATGAGGACAGCAGCGATGAGGGCAGCGGCGATGCAGAAAGTAGTGATGACGACAGCGGACCAGAAGAAGCAGGCAGGGAGCAACTGTTAAGGCATCAGGCGGATCGTGGATCCCGGCATCAGCAGATCGATGAGGCCTCATCCAAGAACATGGACGTGAGGGACATGCCTGTTGTTCCGAGGAGTTCAACAGCAGATCAATCAGGCGTGACACAGAGCCAAGCGTCATCCAAAGGTGATGACGTCGGCTATGGTGACTTGGCTGGCGTGGAAGCTGCGAATGAAACAGCGCGCACCGTTGAAGGCTACACATTTGGTTCATCAACCCTGAACAGCGCACCGACGAGTGCCGAAACAGAAACCGAGCGTTTGGTGATATCAGGCACAGCTAACTCAAATCCTATATTCAAGCCCTCGACGCCGGATCGAAGCGGTTCAAGTCGCTGGTCAATGCCAGCGGTCAATGGTGTAAAATCGCCATATGCAGCTGGTTCCACGAGGAAATCCCAACATGACAGATATGATCGCCGTGCCTCCCGGGACGGCCATGATAATGGCCTTCGCCGTGGATGCCAAACTAAGGGATTGGTAATCAACGGGACGAATCTTAGACAGCAGGATGCACAAATTGACTGGCCTTTGTGATGTGGACACAGGCTGTGGTGCAATTCTGTGCATGAAAGAAGCAACTTGTGCATTTTCTGCATGGATGTTTCGCTGGTCATCAATTCTGAGACATGATTTAGCAAGCACTGTCAAGAGCTGAGGGAAATAGAAGAAAGAGGAAGAGGATGCGCCCGCCGCTTATTAATGACGGAGAGACTGTGACCTGGGTCCTGTCTACCCACGACTGTTTCATGCTGCAGTTGGCGGTATTGATGACCTGTGGACTTCAACACCTGGTTGAACAAATTGCAGTCACAGATAGCGGGTGGTATTCGACATCGCACGCTATGTCACCACGTTGCATGCATGAACATAACGATGAATCTGCGGCATCGTCTGTGCCATCTCGGTGCACTTCTAGCACTTGCGCCTTCAATGTGTAGCGTGTCTATTGACAAGCGTTGGCAGAATTTGCATTATTCTCACGCAAATATAGTCTAGAGCATGTTTGACCGGGTGGATACGATATTGAGCGAGGAGAAAGTTCGCGCTAGCTTACATCTAGTTGCTAAAATAACGAGGTGGGTACATGTATGTAAGAGCAAAACATATGCCCTACATGTATGTAAGAGCAAAACTTTGATAGAATGTAGGTGATACCATCGTGATTGCAATAAACCGTGGATCATAACTTGCAGCGTTATTGCTGAGCTGCTTTGTCTTGCAACATAGACCGTGACGTGTGAGTAGGCCGTCCTGGGCACGGAGTGCTACACGATACTGATATATGGATTACTTTCCCGAAGTGCAAGATGCGAGGTAAGCTGAGGGCGGAACGGTAGATATATTTCTTTAGCAGATTTATGGCTTTGGGTTTGAATGAACCGGGTGCCAACGAAGATACCACAGCACACATGTTATATACCATCACGACACATACACATCGATTGCCGTGAATCGGCAATGCAGCCGTGTATGCCCCGATTAAGTCGCGGTCCGTGTCTACTATCGAATGCCTCTATGTTAGGTACACGTGGTAAGTACGATGTGGTAAGGCAGGGTTGTTGATTAATACACGTACACATGTATGGACATGACGCCGTATATAAGAGGCATCCAGGATCACCCAGACCGTGACAAATCACAACACTCATCCGCGGCGGGACGGGGCGCCTGCGAGACTTGTGGAATGCGGCACATCGGAATGTGACTGATATACGAGGCATGCGTGAAATGTATTCTTGCATATCGAAGTGCGCACAGTCATGCAGAAACACAATCATCAGCCCGCGCCGCAACCTACCGAAGTATAATATAAGCAGGGATGCCGCACAGCTATCTTGCCTGCACAGGGTGAACATTTATTTGGAGCGGGAAAATGGTTATCGAGGAATAGATTGGTGTAAACATGGGGAATGAAAATTTGATGATGCATAATGGGGAATAGATTTGTGACACAAGCACATGCGTGTAATATCACCTTTAAATTGTTTATTATCCCCCCCCACCTGTTGATTTGGTTATTGCAAACATGAGGAAGCCTCCGAAAAAGTACAGCAGGGTGTGCCTTTCTTGCGAAAACGGCGGGTGTCGTTGTACTAGACATGCCAAGCGTGTTCACCGCGAAAAGGAACACTCATTATTTCAACTAACCGCCTTAAACGGTACAGGGCTTGATACATGCGTCGAGAATTGTGGCTTCCGTTTCAAGCATAGTGCGTCCGTACAGGTATGGGAAAGTGAGGATAGGGACCGTAGACCTATATGGGACTTCCAAAACGAATATGTTTAAATATAACACATTGATGGCATGCCTTGGGGTAAGCTTATTCCAACTCGTGGGAACTTCAACTACCTTACTTGCCAAAGACACTTGCTTACGGGCACCTTCCCACCTTTTCATTACAGTAACGTGGTCGGTACTTGGCAAGTGCCAGACATAATTGAACCCTTTCTAACTGGGCTTATGTCTAAACGTGCTTTCAACTTCAAGACCCTATCTAGGGCCCTGTACTGGCTTTGCTTGTTTGCATGCCGTGAGCATAGTAGTGCGCACTATTGCTGGGCGGGATCGGGAATTGCTATCAGGCAAAAAGGTAATGCAATATGCAAGGTTTGTAAATCTTGTGCAACCATGATCTTGGCACATGACAACTTTTCAGCTTTACGGTGTGATTGGTGTTTTACTGATAACAACACAGGAGAAAGTTTTTATAAATTCTGTAGGGTTGACTCCCGGGGCTTGACTCCGGAATTCTTCAAGGGCAATTTCTCCCCACGCATTCAAGTTCCTTAGATACATATCGGTGGCCAACATATTGGATCTTACTTTCTCTGGGTTCGATCGTACATCTTGTAGAAAGTTGCACAATATCGCACCCCACTAAAGCCCGTGGAATTTATTCGATGCTTGCACCTTGCGTCAGATCTGAAAACTTTATGAGTGTCAGAGGAGCATCTCACTTCGTCGCTGTACGGCGACTCAACCTCGTACACGGCGTTTTGAAACCTTCCTAGGAATATGTTATATTGGTGAGACACGTCGTGCTTGTCTGTGTGCCTGCCTACCTCGCACACGTGTCGTTCATCATGCAAGAAACATAAAGGCACCAGTCCCCGTGGACGCCGAGGTAACGCGCATCCACACACTTCAACAGTTCCCCAGCTCAGCATGAATATTTCCTTCTTCCAGTAAGGGTTGCTCTTCGAAATTAAAGGGTCGTCCAGATATACCCCTCTGTTGTTGAAGAAAGGATGCTTCAGGATGAAAGCAGACGTACCGTCCTTCTTCTTGGAGAAGCCCCACTGCTGCATTGTTCTCCCCCATGTTGAACCACCAACCAAGATTCCAACCCACCTTCGGAGCCATGCCTTCTCGTTCATCGCGGTCGTCTTTTTTGTCACGTTTCTCGATGCGCTTGCACGTTTCTGTATGCAACACTGATTGTAGCTCTACGCACAACACTTTGAACCTGGGCGAATCGCTAACTGGAAGTCGCTTGCGCCTGTTTCCGCGCATCCCACATTATTAACCCTCTATTCAAGAAAGAGGCCACGGTAAAAGATTCTCCATCAAAAATGAAAGGTGCGGTGC
The DNA here is from genome assembly GCA_001247695.2 of Cymbomonas tetramitiformis. Taxonomy (NCBI): domain Eukaryota; kingdom Viridiplantae; phylum Chlorophyta; class Pyramimonadophyceae; order Pyramimonadales; family Pyramimonadaceae; genus Cymbomonas; species Cymbomonas tetramitiformis. Next base: position 21,497 of record LGRX02005409.1, read on the forward strand.
CCTTGCTTTCCACTCCCTCGTATAGTTTTGTGTGGAACTCTTGGGCTTTTTTCGATACCAAATATTTCGCTTCTTCAGAGTTGAAAAAAACGTACCACGCTTCCACGTCTCCTAAGCTACGGTCAAACCGGGGTATTTCGCAGGGGGTAACAAGATCTTAACAGCTAACTTGTGAAAACAAAGAGCTCTATTATCCCCCACCACTGGTCGCTCGAAAGAGTGCAACGATTTCAAACAAATCACGGACGCCTTTGAATTAAGGCACGCTGATAATAACGGTTCGCACCGACCTCTTGCATAAGGTAAGGACGACACAATTAGGTCCATCTTCGGTTTGAAAATTTCCCAGTCTATTATTGCTAAATCAAGTTGTCTTATCCCTTCTGAAGGCTTGTGATCGCTCAAGAAAATAGTCTTGGGCTTGAACGCCACAAGATTGTCATAGACATACCGCGGTGCTTGTCCGCAGCAGAAATCGAACAGCCTTAGGCCTTCGAAACTTTCTTTGAAAAAGCTAGCACCCTACATTCTGGGAAAACCAGAAGACGCGTCTTCTGAACGTCTTCTGAACGTCTTCTGAGACGTCTTCTGGGTCCAGAAGACACCCAAAAGACGTCCAGAAGACGTCTTCGGCGCGACTTCTAATGTCTACCATCTTCTGGTTTCCAGAAGACGTGCAGAAGATCTTCCGGGAAGACATCCAGAAGTTATCTTATGGACGTCTTCTGCATAACTTCTGTACATCTTCTGAATTCCGGAAGATGTCTTCTTGATATCTTTTAGGTGTCTTCTGTACATCTTCCCGGAAGATCTTCTGGACGTCTTCCGGAACTCAGAAGATGGTAGACATTAGAAGTCGCGTAGAAGACGTCTTCTAGATGTCTTCTGGATATCTTCTGGAACCCAGAAGACGTATAGAAGACATCTTCCGGAATCCAGAAGATGTACAGAAGTCATGCAGAAAACGTTCAGAAGATATCTTCGGGACGTCTTCTGGACGTCTTATTATATATATACATATCATTATACAGACATTAGAAGACGTCCAGAAGATGTCTTCTGGACGTCTTCTGCACATCTTCTGGGACCCAGAAGACGTCTTCCGGAATCCAGAAGATGTACAGAAGACGTCCAGAAGACATCTTCCGGACGTCTTCTGTAACTCTACCAAAAGTCAATATACGTATGCGTTCAGGTTACACGCATGCGGTTCGCTGGCAGGATGATACAAATTGAACAAAGAACTCGGGTATTTTTACAAAGCTATTTATTTACATATTTACAGTTTCAATCTTCAGAACCGTCGTCACTGCTACTAGCACTAGAAAGGAATTCCTTCGGAGACCCCGCTACGGAGCTGGTGGTGTCGTATGCCCGATGCAAGTTCTCCTTGAAGATGGGGCGGAGGTGGCTGATGGGAACCACCAGGCCCCACTTTGACTTGTCCCCGAAGGGGTACGTCTTCTCCTCCATCGCAGCGAGAAGTTGGGACCCGAGGCCACCCGGCCCGGCCATCTTGTCGTTCGCCTTGAGGCCCTTGCCGTAGAACTTCTCCAACCCGACAAAGGCCATTTGCATGCCACTTTGCCAGGCGGAGAAGAGCAACGGGGCGTTATCAAAGCCAACGTCGTCCTTGTCGACGGCCAAAGAGAGCACCTGGGTGCAGTCACACAAAAGTTTACGATCAGCTGCAAATGTCACTTACGTAATTAAAGAAACTAAATACATATCCAGAAGACGTGCGGAAGATACCCAGAAGATATATGTGATATCTTCTGGATATCGTTTATTCAACGGGTTGTGCTTGCAGAACCATACCTTGATGCCAACATACTCCTCATCCAAGTGAAGGGCGGTGACCGACTTCTTTTTCGCTGCACCCGACTTCAAGCCATGGGCGCCCACATCCTTTGAATTGGGTGGGTGCGTTATCACCCCCGTGAGAAGGGGCATGTCCCCGGTCCATATCGCGGACTTCCCCTTCTCGTGGTAGAACCCCGTGGGGAGTATCTCCGGATCGTTCACCAGAGACTCCACCACGCAGTACAATACCACGTGGCTACCCACCGCAAACCCCTCTTCAGCATCCTCCGCCACCGCCTTCTTCTTCCCCTTCGGGTCCTCCGCCACCGCCTTCGCCTTCGGGTCCACCGATGCCGCCTTCCCCTTCGCCTTGTTGTCCTATGCACATCCGTAAACGTGTACCGTGCATGCCGTCCAAAACTGCACATGGATGTAGCCATATTTGCATACTTGTACATGATATGCATGCATATGAACAAAAATGCAACAAAAAATCTACCGGGACTCGCCGAGTACGAAAGCATCATGCACGAATAAATAATTTGAGTAATATTTTGTAATAAAATAACTTGCGGGACGACTTACGTGTCGCTTACGTGGCGCATTTCAGATGACGTGGCAATAATTTTTAGACGACGAAAATTGTGTCAAAATGAAGGTTTTTAGACGATGCTCGAGATTCATTTATTCCCAATAGTTTGTTACACGTACACCATTGTCTCCTCGTCAGGTAGGTGGGGTAAGCGGGTCGCCTTGGTCATAAGTTCCAGGACGTTGTTTTCCACCATGAGTAGGGCCTCCCGCCAGATAGCGTGTCACACAACTGGACTAGTAGACAAAGGATATTCACGCTCGACGAATACAGTTCCATTGTGAACATACTTCAAAGCATTTTGATGGAACCGAGACAGTTGTAGCTGTTTGCTGTTGCATAGAGCTTCCTTTGCCCACCGATTGTTGGACTCAGGGCTATCTAGCTATATAGTTTGCGTGGAAGGTTTGCCAGGAGGCATCGTCCCTGGCACCCAACCACTCCACTGGCCCCACCAGAAGTCCACGAACCACGAGCATATGTACGCCTCCTCCTCCTCGAAGGACACGATCAGCAACTTGAAGGCTTCGGTGCGCACAGTAGTGAGCGTGATATGGTGAACATGCGTAACCCCCTTCTGGAAGCTCTCGACGTTATTAGCGTCGATAAACATGCTAGACTTCTCGTTGAGTTTCATCTTGTAGTGTGCCCAACATATGCCCTGTTTGATATTCTGCACCAATATGATTTCGTCGCTGAGGGTTTCGTCAACATGGTCTCCCCGCTCAAGGTGATTGAAGACAACCTGAGCGGTTTTGGGTAGGGCTAAGTTTGCGTTGTAAAACGCAAGGGAGTGGTCAAGCGTGTGAAGCTTGGGTTGCCACATAACGCCAAAGGAAATGCGTATCGCCCGAAGGACGAGAAAGTCCACGAGCTCAGAGGCGAAGGCGTCCTCGTGGGACTTCAAGGCCATATAACCCATTCGGAAACGCTTATCCAACCAGCAGGTACCGCCGAACTACTCAAGGGGAAATCCGTTCCAGTTGGTCTTGTAGGTGTCGTCCCGAGAGCGGTGGTCGCTAGTAGACAACACCTGAAGTAGTTCCCAAGTGGTGTAGATCACGGTCCAGCGCTTTCGTTTTTGTTGAAGTTGGTAGTCCTCAACAAGTTGTCTGAAGTTGCGTAGAAGCGCCCGAAGGTTTAGCTTGCCCTTGTAGAATTGCGACGTTTTGGTACTCTACCCGTGACACGTCAAAAGATTGGACGCGAGCTCAAGGAAGTGGGGACAACCGTCCGACGCCATGAGTTTCTCAAATTCTTGTTGTAGGCGCCGTTCACAAACGGCTGGGTCCTCAGTCCACTTGTCTTGCCGCCAAGCTACCATGATTTCCAAGCAAGAAGTGGCTTGGAAAATTATCAAGGGAGGTAAGTTGTTGCGTGAGTTATCCTTGTACGCAGGAACAATAGCTTCCATCTTGAAGAAGAACTTGGCCGCCAAACATGCACAACACCCCAGGCGTGTCGAGGTCCGTGATGGGGATGGCGAACAAGTTAGCAGTCACGCACTCGAGCATATAGTTACCGTAGGTTTTAATATCTTGAGTTTCCCAAATTCTGAACTTATTGTTGTAGGCATAATTGCAGACTGTCCTGTAACACGGTACGGTGGCATGGTTGCTACGGTCGTCCTTCAGTTCTAGGAACACCTTCTTTGGTCGCATGCCCTTCTTCAAGTGCTCGTCCAAATAGGTTTTTGCGCGAGGGTTTATGCCTTTGTTGAAGAATACCTCGTGATCGTGTTCTCCACTCTGGAACAAGTCACAACAGTTGCCGCCGATCGCGCTTTGTATGATTTTGAAAAAAGCTTTACAGCCGCTGGACTTGGACAAGGAGCACTTATACTTGTGTGTGATATTGCCCGTTTTCTTAGCTGTGTGAGGTCTGTCCGCCTTGGAGAAGCCATCAAAACACACCTCCTTAATTCTTTCCATGGAGCTGTATGCATACAGCTGTCGAAAGATGAAGCACTGAGCAAGACCACCCACACTTTACGCTCGTGCGTCCGTGTCCGCTTGAGCGTAGAGAGTTCCTCTCATCCTCGGGATCCGAATCCTCATAAATGTCTCGTCCATCCTTCCCAGGGCTAGTGAACTGCAAAATTTCCTCCTCCTGGTCCATGGCACCTGTGGAGTGTTGGGGAGTGTGCTAGATAAACTAGTTGTCATTTCTTTCGGCGCTCGATTGAATTAAGCAAGGTTGCGTGTGACATATAATCTATTCCCGAAATACAGGACCTGATTTGTATTCCCCATTCAGCCGTTTTATATTCCCGAATAATTATGCTACCATTTGGAGCGCTTCCGCCTTGCACGCCGTTCATCACAGAATGTAGTTTTGTGGGGCGAGCACGGCCGGTTGCCTTGAAATTTGCAGCATCGGTTATTGTAATACACTCGCATGATCGGACTACTTCGGTCGGGCGTACCACGTGCACACCATCCTTCTCGTTTTCCTGTCCTACTGCCTGGGTATCGTTTCCGTTAACAAGATTTATCACATAACACATTCACCCAAAAATAAACCTGAACTGTTGCGGCGCATGCGCTTCTGATTTTCCGCCCCAATAGTTTTTCAAAGTCTGCACAAACTCACCATCACCGTGGCGCATAATGCGTGCACGTTGTTTTGGATGATGGCATTATCAAGAAGACGATTAAGGGGCACCCAAATTTTCAGGAAATAATTTAAAAAAGTTGTTGGTAGTTTGAATGTTATGATGATAATGCATTTAGTTTGGGGAAACTTAAAGGTTTGCGAAAACGGGAGTTCAAAATTTTAATTTGTTTGCACGTGGTGTGACCTTTAAATGCAGGTTTTAATAAGTATTTAATAACTTTGAGATTGAGACTCCAGGTCTGTGTCGCATGCGCTGTTGAAATTTCGAGTGTCGTGTAACGTGCTGAGTGATGACATGTCTCATGTGACGTCAGTTCGCCTCGCGGCGCATCGCGTGTCAGCTATCAACCTGTCATAAAAATTTGATTGTCATGTCACATGTCACGCACTGACGCACACCGTGACACACCGCACAAGATCACTGAGATTCGTGAGGGACTGGTGCGGGTCACACACGAACAGCTCAAGACAAAGCGAGAAGCCTGTGCGTTAAGAATTTCACCGTGGCGGCTGAGCGGTTTATTTGTTTTGCTTGTTTGAGTTTGATCTGTGTTGAGTTTTGTTTGAGGATTATATGCTTGGAGGAAGTGTTTTACGGACGGAGTGCTGTTACAGACATCCAGATCTTTCGTGAACGAAGGAATCTTTGAACGAGATCTGCAAGGTTATTTGGGATGTTCACCTGTTGTGGCCTGATCATAGCGCTGTGTTCGCATCAGCAGGCTGTGGAGCGTTTGCGTACCCTGATCTCGTTTTTTTTTCTTCTCATTCTTCTTTCCATCTATAGTGATCGCGTGAAGGCTTGTGTTAGTTTGAAAAGCGTTTTGCAGCATTGCACCTCCGTTTGTTCGCTGATGAATCGTGGCAGCGTGATTGGGGTGTGCCCCTGGCGGGAATGTTCCCCGGTCTTTGCCGACCATGCCACCGAAAGAAGGGATTGATGGTGTCTTTGTTTCTTTGTGCTAGAGGTGTTTTTCATTCGTAACACTGACAAAAAATAAGATGTGTCCACGCAGGATCTGTAACGTGCGCGCAGCCACTACATGCACGACTGGGATGATTCAGGTTGTAGAATTACAGTTGTAGCAAATTAATAGTAATTCTGCATGTTTTCGTTTTCATGCTGCTAGAAATGTATGAAGATCTCGTATGGGATCGACCTTGTGTTTGCAGTCGGTGATATCGTATTTATTCGAAGTAAGTGCGAATTAAGTATTAAAGTATATATTTGTTTGACTTGAACCTGTTCTATTTATCTCGGAACCCGCTTTTCCGTTTGACTCAATAATTTCGCGTTTCAGACCACTATCAGGGAGGTCATAAATAATATGTATGACAAGGCTCAGTAAAGTCTGCCTAAACGTCTATTCTAGACGTTACGTACATCTTTTTTTAAAACGTGTAATAATTAAAATTTCGGCAAGAATAATGGAGACTCGTCCATTAAGCAACAGCAAAGTATTTGCAATCTGCTGTACATTGTGGAAATAAATACTTAGAAAATCACATTTGCAGAAGTCTGCCCACTTGATTGACAACTTGGGCTCCTCAATAACAACATCGATGGACGATTCCATTCACCGATATATAAATACATCATATCAACTAAAGGATCCGCGTAATCTGATCAACACATGCAGGTGCCCTCGTCACACTGGCCAGGTGATCACACCTATAGTACTCGTGATACAACCGGCCCAGAGTAGGGCCAGGAAATTAATATACTCATAGGCCCAAAGGGCGTGGCTTTTTTCTTTTTTTCTTTTTTCGTGATACATCACCACATCCTCATATCGTATTGCTGACATTGCTGGCGCTGCTTGCCATGTCCTCAAATTAACTTGTATGGGACGATGGCACGTATGTCAGGAACGGTTGAAACAGGGCGGATAATGTATGTGGAGTAACTCAGCTCAGTCATTCGCGCTTTAATGTCGGGGCATTTTCTCCACGAGCAGCGACGCTATAACTTCCGGCTTCTTCCCAGGCTGCCATCACCGCGTACACGCTTCAAAACATCAATCACGGAAGACATGCCGAATGCGCATTGCGTTGCATTGCCAAAACTTGACAGTCCAAATGCGGTCAAAGGATTGTGAAAGAGAAATCAGCTTGGACTGCACAATTCACCCATGCCAAAAATGGAGGCCTCAATTGCACACGACTTGATACCAAGTTCTCCGTACCTATGTGAAGATCAAAGCCCTGTGCGCAAACCTACACGGGACCTGAGACCCATCCTCAGCACTAAGCCTTCTACCATCACTCACAAGGCCATTGGGCGGATCAAAGCCACGTCACGCCATGCCATGCCAATGTGTGTGTGAACAGGTGTGAGCTTCCTTTGGTGACAGATCTCGAACCATAGCAAGGGGTATCCGCATCAGAGAAAGCTGCCACCTCTGAGGATTATATCATGTCACACACTGCGTGTGGTGTGCCGATCTCCACGGGGTATATCTAAGTGTGTATGCGTATCCGCGTATCCACGTCTACGATGGCCAAGTTCAGATTGCCTCAGAAATTCAACGGGGCTACACTGTTCATCCATGCCAGCAATCAAAGCCCATACGACTTTGGGGTCGAGATTTCTCAAGATTCTTCGGATCTCTGAGGGCATCGGTAAACCCTGCGCTCCAGTGAGCCACCCTACTCTGTCCGCAACGGCCCGCTGATACCAGCCCACAGGAAGCTCGCTCTCAGCTTCCCTTCGAGCCGCTCGAGCCAAACTCCCAATGCCAGGTCTCTGGTGTTAGCTCGCACATTTAAACGCCAAGCCGCTCTCTTATTCACTACCATTGACCCCGACACACATTGACCAGCCAGATGCCATGCTCACTTCCAGGCCCTCCTCCTCCATTCAACACCTCCCCTTGTCTGTGCTCCACACCGGGACTGAGTGCCTCGCTTTGTGACACTTCGCCACGCTATTCGTTGAGATCTACGTTGTGTTTTGTTGCGCTTCAGTTCCAACTCAATTTGCTGTGAAATCAGCATCCGCACTCCTTCCCTACCGCTGGCGCGTGGGGAGGGGCAGTGCGCAAAGCCCGTGAGTCCAGGCTAGAGGCGAGGCGCACGGGGCCAACCTGCAGCTTCGACGTGAGGCGCACGGGGACGCTCTGCAGCTTCCGGATGGTGAGAGGCGCCCGCGGCTTCGTCCCTGCGGGGGGCGGAGTTTCCGGTACTCCGAGGGTGGCCCCTTCGACCCCCTTTACGGCGCCCATCTTGCCTGGGGTGCTTGCAGCGCCCCCAGCTGCACCAGCTTCCCCCAGGTTCGCCTCAAATGCCTCTGCCGCATCAAGCGAGGCAAGGAAGGCGTCTGCAGCAATGGTGGCATCCGATGCCGGCTCGGAGGAGCCTCCCCCCTCCCCAGCAGACGACCGCCGCCCGCCCCTCTTCCTGCACTCACCAACCATCCCCCCCCGGAAAACCTCGACCCCTCAAACCATAAACCATAAAAAACTATCTCGTGATTCCCCCAGCGTCTTGTCACGTTTTGACGTTCCTGAAACATGCCACATGCAATGCCAGCAATGCACTCTCCCTAAAGAGTGTCGCCCTTAGACGGTGCACAAGTGTCTGTGAGAACCTTGCAAGATGGCTGCCAACGGCATGTGTATCTACATAGAGCTGCCAACGGCATGTGTATCTACATAGAGCTGCCAACAGCATGTGTATCTACATAGAGCTGCCAACGGCATGTGTATCTACATAGAGCTCCCAACGGCATGTGCATCTACATAGAGCTGCCAACGGCATGTGTATCTACATAGAGCTGCATCCCAGTTTCTCGTTGGCTGTAACTTCTCCTAAAACACCTCTAATAAACCACTGACAGAGTCGACAGCCTTGCCGCTCTCTCCACCATATCCGCGCACCAAGCGCTGCGTAAAGGGTGCAAGGAGAGCGCATGGGGCGGGGAGAGGGGAGGGGCGGGTGGTGATGGGGTTGGGGAATGCGCTGAAGGCTTTACCTGCAAGCCGAGAAGTTGGCGCCCTGCGGCACGAGCTGCACGTGCTCGGTCTGCGGCGAGTACTTGGCCTCGAGGCCCGAGTGGCCGATCGCAGGAGGGTCGATGTCGACCCGCACCTCCATGCCGTACTCCGGAAGATACGTGCCGAGGTATTTTGGGCCAAGCCCGTGCACCACCGCCATCGTCTCCTTCGGGTTCGACCGCAGCATGACGCACAGGAAGATCTTGGAGCTGTCATCTTGAGCGTTCTTCGCCGCCAGCTTGCGGTCGTTCGCGTGCTGCGTCGTCACTGCCACTGCCTCCGGGTCGAGGAGGCCGTGCTGCTCCGCCGCGGAGACCACCTCCCTCGAATCCTGCCACGTGTCACAATCTCCCCTTAGTCTGCACCGCGCGAGGGCATCGCTCCTCCGTGCAGGGATTGGTGGTTCCCATGGCCCTGGCGTGCTGGCTGATCCACGCACACCAAGCCTGCGCATGCGCTTTGGGACAGCACAAACGCGCGCAGGTAGAGGCGTGCCACTGACCGGCGGCATCGTGTGTGTGCTGCATGTTTCCTTGACCTGCAGGCCCGCCACAACTCCCCGTTCCCCCCCTCCCCCCGCCACCATTTCATCATGCTCCCCGTGGCACTGTGGAAGCACTCGCAATCTGCGCTGGCACTCCGAACAAGGTGGGAGCATCATGCACCAGGCTGGGTGTGGCGAACAAGGGAGGGGAGGCGCCACAGGGGGGGTGCACCAGACCTGTAGGGCGGCCGCAAGGAGCCGGTGCACGAGGACGTCGGGGTAGCGCCGGATTGGGGAGGTGAAGTGCGTATAGTGAGGGAAGCTCAGGGCGTAGTGCGCCCACTCCGCCTCGTCGAGGTCCCCGGTGCAGAAGTACTGCGCCAACTGCATCGGCTTGGTGGCCAGTAGCGTCAACACGTCCCCGAGCCCAGGATTGTTTGTGTCCTGCTCAGCCACACCACATCAACCAAACATATGACTGAGCGTTGGATCCTGGTCCGCTGCAATAGTGATTCCTGGCCCGCTGCAATAGTGATTCCTGGCCCGCTGCAATAGTGATTCCTGGCCCGCTACAACGTCAGAGCGTGACCTGCCTTGGCTTCAGCTTCCCGCACTCTGACAGAACCGTCATCCGTCATCCAAATGCAGCCCTCCCCCGGTGTGTCCCTCGCCCCAATGCACCTCTTGCCCGATGACACACCTCCTCTATTACTGTTTTCTTCACTCGAATGCGCCCCTGCCCAACGTAGATCCTGGCTCGCCCCGATACTGAATTCTGACCCCCCTCTCATTCAGGGCCTGCCCGACTCAAACTCCTTGCGCACGTTGAGCATGGGGGACATGGCATGCGAGTCTGTCGCTGCGAGTCTGTCTCGCGTGACTAATGAAAAAGTATTGGGCTCATGCGGCCACGCATCAGCGATCCTCTCCATTGGATCGCTGGATCCACTGGAGATCGATCTGCATCGCGAAACTCGTGCCGTTGAATGTCTGAAGCCGGCGGCTACACTTTGAGATTTTGCGTGAGTAGAGAGAGAGAGAGAGAGAGAGAGAGAAGGATATGTGCCGGACTTTTGAGCTGGAGCACACCCGAGCAATTTGGCGGATCTGTTGGAGAGAGCGGTTGAGGGCGCCGGAAGAGCTGACATCCAGGTCCAGGCGCATCTTGCTGCAGAACTCGATAAGGCCCTCGAGCTTGCGCGGGTTGGGGGGCGGGTGGCGGCGCAGCACGGCGCGGTCCGGGAAGGCCTGCGAGATGAAGAGCCCCACGCGGCGGTTGGCCAGCAGCATGAACTCCTCCACCAGGTGGTTGGCCTCACGCGTCACGTAGGGCATGGCCTCCACAGGGTTGCCGCACTCATCGAAAGTGAAGTACAGCTTCGAGTTGTCCAGCCGCAACGACCCCGAGTCCTGCGCGCCACACGCCCCCCGATGCATCCCCTTGCAATTGCCACGTGGCACGCCGCTTGAAACCGCTGGGAGCGAGCCCTCGCGATGGCGCTGTGGGGCGCACAGTGCGCAGGGCATGGGGGGTGGAGAGAGAGACGGTGGGGTGTGGCGCAGGGGCCTGAGAGAGCAGGCACCTCAAAGCGTTCCCGCCGAAGCTCGGTGGCCAGCCCATGCAGCGCCCTCACATCCCCTGCGACGTCCTCCCAGCTGTAACCATTGTGCAGCTCTACGGCCTCGACCCCCCAGTCCAGAGGGCCCTTATCCGCTTCCCCCTCGGTCTCGATCATACGCTGTGCCTCCCCGTAGCTGAGCTTCACGCAGGATTTGATCACGGAGCGGCCGAACCACTCCGACACAACCTTTCCCTTCGGACAAAGACGCCACACCACTGCGACACAGACACGCTCCGCATCCCCGCCGCGTGTCGGTCAAGCCCCCCCACTCGCAGGCAAACGCGTGGGGCGTATGCAGGCGCAGCCTTGGGAGGCGCACCCCCGTTGGTCCCTGCACAATGGTATACGCTCTGGCTGCGGCCTTCAGCCTTGTCATGGCGATTGCCCGTGAGCAGGCACGGGAGTGGAACGCAGCACAAGAGTTGGATCAGGGAGGCGACGCCACTCAAGAAAGGCTTCAGCGTGTCACGCTTGACAGGTCGCAAAAAGTCGCACCGGAGAAGGCGAAGCGCTCCACGCCTGGATTGAGGCTGCAGAGCTCCTCGCACAGCAGCCGCGGCAGCATCGGGATCACCTTCTGCGCACACAACACGCCGCACAGCCGCACCACGTCACTGGCGTGCATGCCATATCTACCCCTCATCTCACCCCTAACCAGATGCAGGGCGTGCGCCTACCCTGCAGAAGTACTGCAGGGGGTGGGGGGAGGGGGCAGCTGTCGGAGGAGCAAGGGACAAGGGCGGACCTGGGTAAGGTAGGTCGACGTCGAGCGCTGTCGAGCCTCGGCATCGAGCGCGGACTGTGGTGGGATGAAATGCGCCACATCAGCGATGTGAACGCCCACCTCCCAGCCGCCTTCCTGGAGGGGTTTGATGCTCAGAGCGTCGTCCAGGTCGCGCGCAGTGGGCGGGTCGATGGAGAAGATGCGCTCCCCCTGCAGAGCCCGCCGCTGCGAGCGCTGCTCCTCGGGGATGATCCACGGGGTGGGCGGCAGGCACTGCAGCACCTCGTCGTCGAAGTCGTCCGGAGGCAGGCTGTGCTCGAAGACCAGCGCTGCCGTCTCCGAGTCGATCTCCCCAGCTTGCCCCAGCGTGGACCTCACCGTGACAAACGGCACCATGCTGCTCGCCTTCCAGCTCTGAATGCGTCCACCTGCACCATGCATCGCGCCCGTCACACACTCCCATCGAGCAGCCACCGCGATCCCCTCGACCACCGTCAATCCGTCCTTTAAACACCATCCAACCCCCTCGACCACCGTCGATCCATCCTCAAACACTATCCAGACCCCTCGACCACCGTCAATCCGTCCTTTAAACACCATCCAGTCCCCCTCAACCACCGTCAATCCATCCCTCAAACACCATCCAGACCGTCCAGACCCCCTTGACCACCGTCACCGTGGTCACAGAGCGCAGTGCAGGGCTGGAGCTCCCACCGATGAGCAGATTGCCAAGAGTGCCGCACTCGTGTGCTTGTCGAAGCTCAGACGGGATCTGCAAGTCCCCCTCACCTCCCCCTCACGCGCGCGGTTTTCGCTCCCTGCAAAGTCAGCTGCGATCGGGATGCTTCCGGGCCGCAGTCTAAGGGCCCATGGGGGTATGCTGCACCTACCAGGGATCTTGCAAAGGCTCAGAGCGCAGAATGCCCTTCTTTGCCGCACAGCCCTCTAAAATGTCGCAATGATTCACGGCTGGCACCTCTGTACTCACTGAGCATGGCCGAGCACGACGAGAGGCAGCCCCCCGAGAGGTGAGAAGCCTGGGCAGGAAGGTACAGCAGATGGTTCTGCTGATCCGATGCCAGGGCAGTAAGCAAGAGTGCGGCAAATGCGCAGGGGCTTTGACCACAGGATCGATCCAGGATCTACGATGCTGAGGCATTCCAATCAGATGGCGCTTTGGCGGTGGGCAGGCACCTGCTTCTCGTCCACGCGGCACACAGGGATGCGCAGGTCGGCCGGGGTCAGCTTCCAGTAGCCCTGCCCCTCCACCTTGAGGGTCCCCACGATGGTCTCCCGCCGTGGGCTACTTTCCAGCAGCGCCACCACCCGACCTGCAGGATCCCGCGCCACCGCCATTTGTACGGGAGGCTCATTAGGGTCGTCGTTGGATCTGCTCAGAATCCGTGCGAAAGCAGCGATGTCACACCAGGCGCTTGCGAGTGGACGTGGCCGCTCGCCATCGCACCGCTGCGACATACCGTCCCAAATCCAGACCCAGGAATATTTTGATATCCAATACGTAGAGAAGACCAGAAAAGGGAGGGAAAGGGAGGGATCATGCCAGGGCCAGTTACACGGGGAGAAGCGCGCCACTGTGGGCGCTGCCGTACAGGGGGAGAAGCGCGCCACTGTGGACGCAGAGGTGGAGGAAGGCCCACATACCTACTGCCCGCTTGCCACTGTCCTTCACTGCTACTTTGAGCGCGGCAAGCACAGCCTCGCGGGTGCATGCCGTTCCCATGGGAGGAGTCCAGCTCTCGCCATCACTAGGGGAGGAGGAGGCAGCAGCGGCGCCAGCAGCAAGCGGGGACGGCGTTGCTTCTCCCACGCTGAGCCGGGACAGCTCGAACCCTGCGAGGTCCAGCAGTGTTGGCTGCAAGTCTGTTTCAGCAGCCCTCGCCTCGCCCGGTGCGAGTGGCGCACTGGTCTTGGCAGGCGTGGCCTGCGGGGTCGCAGTGGCGCTTTGCCCGACGGTCTTTCTGTCTCCAGCTCCATTCCTCTTGCCTGCAATATCGTGTGGAGAGGAAGAAAGCGAGTAAGAAACTACCATCACCTTGCACGCACGCACTGACCATGATCACTCGCTACGTCTTAGAAGTGGACTGGAAGAAGCAAGAAACCGAAATCACTGATACGATCGGCAGCGGCACGGGAAGGTGTGGAGCAGGTTCCGGAAAGCGATCTCGGGAGCCCTCGAACTGAGGCGCACCCACAGTTGCTCCAAGGCCGGAGCCTGATTTGACCGAGTCGCAGCCGTATGAGACTATGACGGAGCTTCAACGGACTGAGCTGGGTCCTGGCGGGCGAAACCGGAGCCTCCCGGACCGAGCTGGAGGGAGCAAGGGAGCGAGCAGAGGGTCACCGGCGGACGTTTTGCCGGAGTCGACGTCAAGCCAGCGTGAAAAGGGGTAGATTTTGATGGCCACGCTGTCCCCCTCGATCTGCAGGAGGAGGGGCACGGATGTCTGAGCGGCCACCGGGAAAGCACGCGCCGCCAACTGCTTTCTTGGATGGCTTCAGGAGGTTGTGTAGAGGTTTCTGTGTCCGGAGCATGACTCGCAGCGCGACTGCTGAGTTCCCCTGAGAACTGTGCAGGTCGGAGGGTTTCTGCTTGCGGCGCAAGCTAGGCAGAGACTCCATTGGGATATTGTTTGAGAATCGGTTAGGGGCCTACGGCAGTGCCTTCTCTCCCCTGTTTCCCCTGTGCAGGTTTGCTGGTGTTTTGATGGGCTCAAGCCTTACCGTTCGATTCTGGTCAACGCCTTCGATGAGGAGGTCTGGCGTCACACCCTCCAAAGTTACGTAGCCCTGCGATTGACGAAGAAGTGTGATTGAGTCTTTTGATCAGGAACTCGAAAAGGGGCTTTCGTCGTCGTTGCATTTGGTTGAAGGTTCGCAGTTGACGCGGACGAAAAGGAAAGGAGCACTACAGGTGTTGTTTAGACACAGGTCAAACCTGCACAGGTTTTAGCAGTTTAGAGCGAAACAAACTCACCTCCTGGCGTCGGTACGCATTTATTCTCATGTTTCCTCTGAATATTTTGCCAAGCTGAGCGCGAGGCCGACAGGTTAGGATCTAAAGAAAAGCTGCGAAACTGCGCATACTCGTATTTATATCTGACACGTTCTACATATATGAATATACAATCAAAGAGGGATTAGGGATTCACTGACCTTCAAGCCCTGACTCACAGCTTCCTGAGACCAGTATTCTTCAAACACCACTTTGCGCACTTTTCCATTCATTGTACCGGGGGTGGCCTGCGCCCTACTGGCCGGCGTAGCGTGCGCTTTCCCAGCTGGTGTTGAAGCTTCTGCTGATGTGCCTGGCCAGGAAGAGTCCCAGCGACCCTGGGATATGGAGCTGTCTCCGTTATTTCCACCGTTGTTCTTGCCCCGCCCGCCTATCCTCGAGCTGGACTTCCTCGAACTCCCCTCGACAAAAGTGCAAGCCGAATTAACCGTGGGAGTGACCGCATCGCTGTGGGAGCTTAGCTTTTCGCCCCGGAGTGGTGCTTTTGCGGATTTTGGCGTAGCAGGCATTAGAACAGTTGTACTGGTTTTGAAGAACCTAGAATGATTTTCCGCCTGCACTTGGTACGTTTGGATAAGCGTTTTCGCGTCCTGAGGTCCATACGTGGCTAAACCACAAGAGAGGTGCGGGCTGGGTGCGAGAAGCCCCGTTGATGCACCCACGGCGACAGAGGAAGGGGGCACATATCCACGGCTAAGTGAAGTTGTAGGCGGCTCCAGGCCCGGAGGAACACCTATTCCGTGTGAGTTTGGTAGCACCTCGCGCTTAGGATTCTTTCCATGTTTTTGTGCCTGAGCGGAAGCGTATAGCTGAGGCGGAGGAGGGACGTTCTTATACTCGGCCGTCGGAGCATTGCGCCCTCCACCCCGACCCCCCTTTCCTTTCCCACCCGCGCGACCGCCCTTGCCCTTCACACCTCCGTTTCCGCCTGATCCATCGGCACTCTTTCGAGAGTTAAAACCAAGACCCCTCTTCTCGCGTTTCCCCTGATCCCCTTTGTCTTCGGAATCCATTATCGACACGTATTCAGTCTCCAATCTTATTTTCAATTAATCTCAGTAGAGTTGAGACCGGTATCTTTTTAATTAGAGGTAATGATTTTCTTTTCCTCCTTGATTTCAAAGCCCTAAGCCCTCGCCTGAAATTGGTACCAGTCGAGTGGCATCATCAGCCCGATCCAAAAGAAACTGGAATAGACGGTGTTCATTCCAGCACTCGCTTGGGAGTTCCATCATCGATAGGGGTGCCCAACTAAAGTTGAGCCGTCCAAGGTTTTAGATCGGGAACATCGGAAGGTCCTAAGAGATTCCTGGGGAGCGACAAAGGACTGTATCAAACTTTAATCTCTGGAATCGTATATGGACTGTCGGATTCGGAAAATTACCACTATTAAAAATGAACGGGCCAGTTTAAGTTGCGCAGCTCTAATTATCGAATATGACATTGACAATCGAATGACATTCCATTCCAGGGCAAACGCAAACGTAGCCGAAAGATACAAAAGATCGTGCAAAGATTTGTGCCACATTATCGTCAAATTTAAAATAATCTAACGGTCAGCAGGTATCTCTTAAACGTTTAAGAGCAATCGAACGACTTTCTTCAAACCCTTCTGCAGTAATTTTCAAAAGTCTTGCAATATAAGATGGTTCCCCGTCCCCTAGGGGAGGGGCCCTCCCCCCTCCCTCCCCCACCACCCCCCCCTCTCCCCGCCCACCCTGACCCCCTTCCTCAACGTCTCCAAATACCCCCTTAATTCTTCGACTTCCCTCCCCACCGCTCAGATTCAGCCACCCCTCCACTCACCCGGCCATGGCTGCTTCTCCATCTTCTAGAGTTTTTTGCTTAGCACCTAGCTTTTTCTCTAGATGTCACCCTGCTGAAAAGTGGGTTGAGCCCCTTTGTGGGCGCGCTATAGCAGAGGGAGTAGCCCCTGGTGTTTTCACTAGTCTGCTTTGCAGGGATACCGCACTCTCAGGACTTTGTCCCCTTTGCTAGCGTAAATGTTTTATTATTATCAACGTTTAAGTTGCCTCCCCCCTTAGACATACCCTTAACCTGAAACCTCTATAGAGCTATTTCAGTACGGTCAAAGTCACGTTTCGACATCGAATCGACTCCAAATCGGCATGGCATGTTATACAGTAAAGGCTCACATATAAGAAAACCGGGCCGTGGGGGTAGCGGCTGGCTTTCTTAAATCGAGCGGTCCAGAAATATTCGTAGCGATTCGCGGTTTCTAATTTGAAGCAAAATCTGGGCTATCCGGGTGCTCCGAGGGCGTCAGATTTTTCTTAATCGGGGATCAGATTTCAACCATTAGTTTCCCAGCGTACGATTTTCTTATCCCGACACGTGGCCGAGTTGTGGCCGAAAACTTGCAGCGAAACACTTTCTTAATACTGTACAGTGTCTTCTTTCATGCTCAGTTGACTTTCCCAACCCATACAATAATAAGTGAACTATATTGTGCACATATTGATATATCGATATATCAATATGGCTTGAGTGCATGTCACAGGAAGCCGAACAATAATACTATACAATGTGTCTAGAACTCAACAGTGTTGAGGCATGCCATCATAGAATGCTCAATTGTGCCTTCAGTCAGGCCTTTCCTTAAGTCAGAATGCATGGCCCCTACCTTAGAGAAAGCGCGCTCTACACCCGCGCTCTACACAAATATTGAATATCGATACCATGCCTTGATGTTTGTACGGTTAGCTAGGACGACATGATATTTAATCAATATTCCACTTTATATGGTCAAAACCGGGATATATTGTACAGGTCCTCAAGGCAGCCACCCGCTTTCTTAAATATACATAATTTGGAGCATATACCACAAATTTCCAGCGTGATTTTTCTTAAATCGACATCAATTTTGCCGAAAAATCCAGCGGCTCTTTCTTAAGTGCTTTCTTAAAATTTCGCGAAAATTCCAGCGGCTGCTTTCTTATAGGTGGAGTTTCTTATATGTGAGCCTTTACTGTATGCATCAATAAGTGGTATCTTTATGAGGTATTTAAGGTGCCTAATGGGAAACCCGATATTGCAGGGTCTCCACTGGAAATAGGGTGAGAGAGAGAGAAGCAGAGCGGAGCCCGCGGAAGCAGGCTATAATATACAAGATAATACTTGCTATTGGGTGGTATGGTATACTGCCACGCCACCTGGCGACTTGTGACATTAGAGAGGTTCCGCAAAGTGGTCGGAGAACTAACAAATAACAAATAAGGGAATCGTCTTCGGTCATAAATTCCGTCCACGTCGACAGATGACAGTTCCTTACTTCTCCACAGTTCTTATCTCTCTCCTTAGCTCTCTCCTTAGGTCTCCGCCCCCACTGTTAACGATTTCTTATCTCTCCGCCCTCCGGAGAAATAAGAACTGTGGAGAACTAAGGGAATCTTTTCCGATTGAGTACCTCACTGCCGCAGATTTAAATTTTCGATTCATCTTACTCACACGACGGGGAAGCCGATTTCCCCCCCACTGTATGGGGGCCTGCTTCTCCTTGCTTCACCCCTCACTGTGTGTGGCATGTGTCACCCGTGACCGTGTCTCCGTCACGTTAGCCTTCTCTAGTTAGACAATCCGTATGTCTGCCTTCCCAGTTTAATGTTATTCCGTTTCCGAGCACCTGGCACTGTGTGATTCTTGCTGGATGTGACACACCGTGTGTCACTTCCTGTTATCTGTACTAGTACTCCGTACAGTACGGGTGTCACAGGTTTAGGGTTTCCGGCATAAAGCCGAGACTAACTTATGTTTTATGGACACTTATGCAAACACCGAAAGTGAAAGCATTCTGACTGTAACCCGATATATACCCGCAGCTATATATCTCACAGGTTATGGTGCGCCAGGCACCTTCCACTACTTTTGGTAGCATGATTGGCTAAACGCCTCCGCTTGGTGGGGCGTTGGGGGCCCCATTTGATGGTTGCGCTATGAGGACTCGCGGTTGAGGCACGCGTAGTTACGGAGTAATTGTGTTTATCGCTGCAGCGTACCCTACGTGATTTTTTGGATGTCCACGGGATTTTCGTTTTGACTGGACCTGATCAATCTTTGTCACGGACTTCTTGCGCAACGTGTTGACGGTAAGCGGGGTGTCTCCTTTCCGCCCTCACGTTGGCGGGATGAACGCAACAAGAGGGACGATGGGAAGTTCCATGGACGGAACAATCGTGTTGGAGGCTATGGCGCACGAAAGAGCTTCCGCTTCGCCGCAAGCCCACTCAAGGCCGACGGGAATTGGAGTCAGAACCACTACAAAAAGAACTCCGTCCACAACATCTCGTTCCACGTGGCCTCCTCCGCCTTCGTCCCTGAGTGCGCGCGTTGTCCACCTGGACACTTCCACGACACCGCGAATTGCCCCACGGACGACATGGCATGCGCGGAGTGCGACTTGGTGACTGCCGACGAGAACGACGAGATTGTGTCCGCGTTCCAGACCGCCTTCGACGCCCAGGACGACGCCACCTTCGCTCGACTTTGTGGACAACATGATCAACCCGTTGTTCATCACGACGAGGAGCCATTTACCTTCGCCGACGACAACAACATCGGCCTTCGGGCGCAGTACGCGGGCTTAATCCCTTCTCCGCCCTCTCTCCTTGCTACCCGCGTGCACGAGGCGCGCACGGCTCTCCGTGAGCTGAAGCAGGTAGCCGGTGGTGTTGAGTCGGCTCCATAGCATTTCCCGATGGTTCATTTCGGCACGGCCACGCCCGCCGTGATCGACGAGAGCATCGCGGGGCCCGAGCCGCAAGCGACGATCGAGAACGACAAGAACGCGTTAATCTTACCGAAGCAGTTCGTCGACAGCGAACCCCCCTTCGAGCAGTCCTTTATGGACGGCATGTCTGTGAAATTGGGCTTCTTCGAGCCCGAGCCGCAGGTTTCAATTCAATCCTTCAGCCCCCTGCCTCCGTACATTTCTTCCACGCATGATTCAGCTAGCGTGGCTGACTCGGAGTCTGGCGACGAGGAATTACATGTGGACACACCGCCACCCGCTCCACGGGTGGGTGGTGTCCGGGCACCGTCAATTGGCGGTCTCCTCACGGCAGCAGCACTGCCGGCTCTATTCATGTGTGTGAGCATGGCTTTGCTCGACACCGTCACCGCCTCTGCACTTTGTGGCGTGGAGATTGCTCCACGGGCGGTGGTGTCCGAGCAGTACTTCGATTGTCAGAATTGCGCAATGGACTTCTTCCCTGACTCCGCCTTTCTGGACTCTGGACCCGCTGACCCCGGCGACAACTTCAATCTGGACTCTGGTTCTCTGAGCTTTGACACTTTCAACTTCTTCAATCTGAACTTTGAGATTGACACCGGCAGCTTCAACAGTGAACTCTACTTTGTAGACCACTTTCAAAGTGGCTAGAGTTGTTTTGTGACTGCTAGTAGCTTGCTAGATCAGTATTGGGCCAAGACGCCTACCTGTGTGCACAGCTAGCTAGACATTTGGGACCGCACTGGCCAAGAGCACAGGCCCCCTCTAGAATTGTTTCCACCGCTTGAGATGGTGTGTTTTCAGACTGCAACAACCCTGCTCCACCCTAACTCTTCCTCCGTAATAGTCCAGGGTGGTGTGCTGGATGTGACACACCGTGTGTCACTTCCTGTTATCTGTACTAGTACTCCGTACAGTACGGGTGTCACAGGTTTAGGGTTTCCGGCATAAAGCCGAGACTAACTTATGTTTTATGGACACTTATGCAAACACCGAAAGTGAAAGCATTCTGACTGTAACCCGATAAATTATATACCCGCAGCTATATATCTCACAATTCTGTGACTTTATCGCGTATATATATTGTGAGATATGATATACCGTATTATATCGGGTGGTCACTGAATACTTTTCATACAAGTGTAAACTCATTATAAAGATAAACGAATATATAATGCATCTGTGACCTAGGTATCTGTCACCAAGTACTGTACGAGTACTGGTACAGTCGAACGGAGTCATGCAAGTTATGACCTACGGTGCACTGAGTCCAGCACACCACCCTGTAACTGTACGGAGTGCTGTTCAGGTGGCAGAGAGCGGCTCACAGATAAAGTTAAATGTTCCGAAACAACAAACAGCTTGTAGCTGGAAATTGCTAGAGGGAGGCCTGTGCTTTAGCCAGGGCGGTCCCTTTCTAAAACTGCTGCTAGGACACTACTGCTCTCAAGCTAAGTTCCTACAGCGCAATCTTGCAGGCACTCAGCCACTTTGAAAGTGGTCCACAAAGTTGCAGAGTTCACCAGAGCTGAAGAAGTTGTCAGTGTCAAAGATGTTCAACCGAAACCAGAGTCCAGAAGTCATAATCCAGAACCAGATTCTAGAGACCAGTGTCCAGAACCAGAGGCCGGAACCATAATCCAGAAGCCAAGACCAGAAGCCAGAACCAGCAGAAGATTCGTAGGACAAATTCAGAAATTCTGAAAAGTGAAAATCTGAACCACAGAGGGAAAAGGAATGCCGAAAGGAAGAGTGTACGGCAAGGCAGACAGACTGTTGGCAGTCACCCCAGTGGGATGTACTGCTGCGGTGAATTCAGGGGCTCGATCGAGCACCACCGAACCCTGAACCGCTGAAACACATGCAAGACACATGAGTGCGGGCAGGGCTAGAGATGCAAAAGAGAAGACCCTCGGCAATGTTGCCACACCGACACGTGACCGTGTAGCCGGTGGGGCCGAGGGAATCTCGTCTCCGGAATAAGAAAAACCGTCGGAGTCGTCGTCATCGTCGATCACGGAAAGCTCTCCCGGGTGAATCGACTCGTGAACCGAGTCAATTGAGCACAACTTAAGGGATGTGTTAGAGGATGCCGGCATTACTCGGTCCATAAAAGATACCCGCAGTGGCTCCTCGAAAGGGGACCCGAAAGAAGCAGGGTCCGATGCCGAAACCGGGTGAAGCCCAGCGTCGATCTCGTGATTGGCAGGTGGTGGCGCATCGCACACCACCTGCGGTACAGACAGAGTACCGATGTGTAGTAAAGGCGGATGCTTACCGGCGGCGGCAGCACCACCGACCTGTGCAGCCGTAGCCGCAGACCGTAGGGTGTCCAGGATACCCTGCGCATCGGACAGCACACCATCCATGCGAGTGTCCGAAGCACTACGACCCAAGCCCGCATAGTGAGCGCGCAATCCCACATCGCGCTGCACCTGGTAAGTAAAGGGCTCAGGGTCGTCACGTACCAGTGGCTGGTCGTGCTGGTGGCATAGGTCAGCGAAGTCCTCGTCGTTCTCGTTGTCGAAGGCGGTCTGGAAGGCCGAAACCACCTCGTCCAAGTCCATGGCGGCATCACGTAGCTCAACATCGCACGAACCACACACCTCAGGGCAACGTGCAGTGTCGTGAAAGTGTCCAGGGCAGAGTGGGCACTCCTGAACGAAGGCCGAGGATGCGGAGTGAAATGAGATGCTCCTAGCACCCTGCGCCTTAATACCCTGAGGCCAATTCCCGCCTTTCGGGAGTGGGGATGCCGCGAAGCGGTGCTTCCATCCCACGCGACGGTCACGTCCGTGAAATTTACCGTCCGTACGACGGTTTCGCTCATCACGCCACTTGGACGGTGGAAATCTCACACCACCGCCTCCATGCGGACGGTGAGAATCCCTCCGTGGCGGCAGTGTGTTTAGGGAAACATCTCGCTCGTCTTGTCGTAGGGAGGCAAGTAGGGTAGAGGCCTCACCAATCACACGAGCGAACTCCTCGAGGAAGTCCGAGATGTCACTCTGCTCGTTACCTGTGTAGGCCAATCCGAGAGGCGTGTGCGCCGGGACAGGCACAACCTTCGGGCGGTTGGGAGGGCCATTTGGGTTCGCACACCACCACACTTCCAGAACGTGGGTGTAGACCTCTTCGATGCCCACCTTCGCCAGCTCAGTGTCCAGGCGAAGCGGGGTAATCACCTCCTTGTAGAACACGGGGTCCAGTGCCGCCAGCAGCTGCCTTTTGGCGGCTTCGTCGTCTAGGGGACCCGCTCCGCTAGCCGCGATAGCCTTCAGACATTCGTCAAATTGCGCGACCAAGGGCTCAGGGTCATCAGACGAACCAAAAGAAATGTTCAAGAGCTCTTCGTGGTGACGGAGCGGCCGATGTCCAGGTGGCAGGAGCCGCTTGGTGATCTCTAACAGAGCTCGCTTACCGTCACGAGGAGAAATTCGGGCCGAAGCGTCAACCCACCTTCGAGCTGGAGAGTGGGGAGTCGTCAAAGACACCAAGCCAAGATTTTACGGGTTTAGGGTTGCTGGCGGGTGAAATATTGGCTGTGAGAGCAGGGGTTTCGCGTATGCGGGGTCCGCTATAAAGTGCATAATTTCGGTAAATGTTATTATACGGCTTGATATTTTTGGATGGAGAAGTTTGGAGAAGGTTTAGACAAACTCAAAAATGGAATTACTTGACATTTAGGGTTTTGGAGTAGTCGTGCGGGGTCATTTTGGTCACTGCAAACAGCAGGAAATCATGTTTTGCACTTGGCATGCATGCGTGTCACATCAAAATTGTGATACCCCAAGTTGGGAAATAGTTGCAAAACTTCTTCCAGTCGTGTTCTGGGTTGGGAAACGTAAAGCTGTCAAGCTTCTTTTGCAGCGTATTGATAATTTCGTCATCCAGCTCACCGTAGGTCATCTTACAATCCCAGAACTTCGACTCGGGAGCATTGGGATCCACGACAGCATCCACTGGTTTCATTTCCTTAGGTATGGGATATCCATCTTCATCTAGGTAAGGAATTAAGCAGGGTGCATCTATCTTGTATCTGTCGTTTTCGAACCCTTCCGGTTGTGTTTTCAGAAAGAGCTGCATAGAATGCCGGTTTTTCTTGAGAAAGCTCAGTTGCCGGTAGGCCGGTGTCGATTCCAAGGAGTTTATTATGTTGAATCGTTTATGAGCCTCTGAGGCAAGCAGCATTAGGTTCTCTCGAACATTGTTGAGAGTCTTGATCTCGGCGATACGGTTGATCATATCTTTGACCGTGTACTTCTTTTCGATGACGGCTTCGTCGACGAGCTCAGTGATCTCACGTAAGTGTCCTTCGATCAAGGGGGGCCAGGTATCATAGAACGTCTTCGGCAGATCATGGTAGACGATCGGCTTTCCGGATGTGGGGTCCCATTTAGGCTGCTTGGTCGTTGGTGCGTTGAGGTCAGTTGTACCGGTCGACATACCGCCTGAACGTTTACGTTTGGGCTTGTTGCGAGATTTCCCAACCGTGGCGGTGGTCGTCTCCGAGCGGGGAAGGTGGGGATGAGTGGGATCATTGTTGGAAGTAGGGAAAGAGGGTGGTGGATTGGGGAAAGAACTGACACAGTTCTTCAATTGCGTCCTGCAGGTAGTGGTTGTAGGTATGCGGTTCGTGGTGTTTGGATGCAGCAAGGTCAACATCAGTAACATAATTCTCGAGAATTGCTTGCCAGAGCATGCAGTAGCACCAACCATATGAAAGGGGAGAAGCCTGCGGTGGCACACACACCTTGATAACACACAATTGGGAATAACGAAATGAATCTCGATTATCGTCTAAAAACCTTCATTTTGACACAATTTTCGTCGTCTAAAACTATTGCCACGTCAACGGAAATGCGCCACGTCAGCGCCACGTCAGCGACACGTAAGTCGCCCCCCAAGTTTTATTTTAAAATGTTACTCAATTTGTTTATTTGTGCATGATGCTTTCGTTCTCGGTGAGTCCCGGTAAATTGTTTTGTTGCATTTTGGTTCATATGCATGCATAGCATGTACAAGTATGCAAACATGGCTACATCCATTTGCAATTTTGGACAGCGTGCACGGTACACGTTTATTTATGTGCATATTCACTTATTCAGATGCTTCAATTCCCGGAAAACAACTTGCAAGTGAGATGGGTGCAAGCATGTAAGACACAAATCTTTATCATCATACAAAATTAATCAATTTACACCAAATAATTGTCTATGATGTCTTCTAGGCAAGAGATTTCGATTCATTTCACAGTGCTAAGGCTATTATGTTGCTGATACATTGGAATATATATCTTCAATCCATCATTATTTGCGGCACTTGTAGAAACCGCGCTACTTGTCGCATCAATTCACCCGACGGAACTTGACCCAAGAGCTAAGCTCCTCTCTGAACACACGACAAAAAAGGCTGAGTGAGCCTTCCATGCCTTCGCCGTCGACGCATTGCGTATTGTAGTTCTCCCACAACTTTTGGATAGTCATACCCGCCGGAAGAAGAACTATACTCCTGTCTGGGCAATACTCCCCGTGATTTTTGGCAAACTGGTCGATGTATGTTAAAACAGACTGCCGCTTGGATGGCATGGCTATGGGAGAAGTAGAAGGAGGTGCGTTGCTGAGGGCAAAAGGGGGCAAATGAGTATTTTAGGCAAGAAATAGAGCTTATGATCTTGGAAAAGTACGTCGTCGTTGCACCTGCCCAATTATTAGCCTATCAGATGCCCGGTACTAGTCCGGCTCGGATCGAAGGACACGTACCTACACGTACATTTATTCTATTACTTTGCAAGGAAAGGTGTGTCTGCGCTCTATCATGCTATCATTCATTCTCCGAAAGCAACCTCTGAAGTATGACTTGCGGGCACCTTAACTTGTAGATACAACCAAACCAAACGACCAAACGGAGTGAGACGGATAAATGGATAAGAAAATCCGCCCAATGTATTATAAAAAACACTCAGTCCTTGCTGTATACTTCTGAAAGTGAGGGGTTTTGAAAATTGTGGCGTCCCGCATTTCAATGCGCATCGAAGTAACGATTTGTCCGCCAGATATCTGCTGTCTCACGAGGGGGCGACCCTTTGGGATTCCTCCAAAACACGCGATGCATTTGATTTCCCAAAAGCATAGAAACTCCAAGTAGGCCCTATAGGACCAAGCACTCATCGAACTCCGTTCTCTTAGAGGTCGTGTATCTCCTGGGTACTTAAACAAAGGTCGGATTCTTGCATACGGCTGTCCCAAAATCCAACCCCTTACGGAACGACAGAAAAACTTATGCCGTGCGTAATCAGATTTCTGACAGGTTTTGGGACAGCTTTACAGTAATGCGCAAGATAGCAGCCCATACACGTCGCAAGTTGTGAACGATCTTCATTGCCGCAGTGCAGGCAACATGGGTACAAGAACTTCATCCGTAAAGGCAGTTTATCATGCACGTCTGCGTCATAGGTTTGCTATTGAACCTTATAGTCCTCTACCATCGAATTTTTTCATCGCTAAGTCTGAGGGCGTGGAGTCTTGATCGAACCATAGCATCCAAATGTTTTTATTTGGACTTTCCTTCCGCAAGGTAGCAAGCATTGGCATTGTGCGGTAGATGCGGATAAATGATACGGCGGATAAACAGGCGCCGTGAATATATTATCAATATACAAATAAACACTGCAAAGTTGAACAGCAATGCGAGTGTACGTAATAGCGGGTTTGTGAGTGCAGTCTCTGTAAGAAGATCTGCTGAAGCACAACGCTTCCTCACTTTTGTACCATACGTCTCCCATCATCTTAGATGGCACCGCCATTGGGTTGTGAACCCGAGACGTAGGTTGAACGACCAGTATTGTAATAACGACTAGTTCGTTCATACTGTGCATGCCTGTTCCGCACATGCTTAAAAGCCAAGATGGTTCTTGTTTGTATTCAAGATGTATCTTTGCTTTGCCATCTTCGAGTTCGACATACGAACTCTCGATGACAGGAATGCCTGATGATGCGACATTATCATCTGGCGACATGTACAGTCATCGTCGACCGTACTGACGACTGTCATAATAATATATGACGCGACTCGACATGTACAGTCATCGTCGACCATACTGTCGACTGTCATAATAATATATGACGCGACTCGACATGTACAGTCATGGTCGACCATACTGTCGACTGTCATAATAATATATGACACGACCGACATGACATGACATGACATGGTATGACATGTATGACAGGTATGACACATATGTCATCGGTCATGACCCTGACAGATCTCCCCTCTTAAAAGAGTTGTGACCTCACAACGGGCATACCTTTGTATATGTCTATGATGTCTTTGTTGTTGTCGCTTCTTCCTGGTACCAGTCTTCTTACACCGATTTGAGGCGTCCCTCATGGTGTTTTTAGGTTATTGGGGGGAACTGAGTCCACTTTAGTCCCTCACCTTACAGTTCTTAGGATGTAGCCCACCTTTCTGGAAATCGTATCGTATTTCAGAGTGACGTTCAACGACGAGCGCTCGAAATTGGAAGACGCCACTCCTTCCAAATTTTTTTTTGTGTTTGGTTTGAAATGCTTCCAAAATGATCATGAGTGACCGGAATGTCGTTGGTTCATCGCTGGGTGCCCCGTACGGCCGTGTGTCGCTTGAATTGGATAGGGTTTCCTTACGTATGTACCCGACTAACCCGTGATAGTGCGAAACAGATAGCAAGTTCGGAGTGGTTTGAGTTATAGTTTGTTATATGCTTATGAAATGCTTCCAAAATGATCATGAGTGACCGGAATGTCGTTGGTTCATCGCCGGGTGCCCCGTACGGCCGTGTGTCGCTTGAATTGGATAGGGTTTCCTTACGTATGTACCCGACTAACCCGTGATAGTGCGAAAGAGATAGCAAGTTCGGAGTGGTTTGAGTTATAGTTTGTTATATGCTTATGAAATGCTTCCAAAATGATCATGAGTGACCGGAATGTCGTTGGTTCATCGCCGGGTGCCCCGTACGGCCGTGTGTCGCTTGAATTGGATAGGGTTTCCTTACGTATGTACCCGACTAACCCGTGATCGTGCGAAACAGAAAGCAAGTTCGGAGTGGTTTGAGTTATAGTTTGTTATATGCTTATGAAATGCTTCCAAAATGATCATGAGTGACCGGAATGTCGTTGGTTCATCGCCGGGTCGGCCCCGTACGGCCGTGTGTCGCTTGAATTGGATAGGGTTTCCTTACGTATGTACCCGACTAACCCGTGATCGTGCGAAACAGATAGCAAGTTCGTAGTGGTTTGAGTTATAGTTTGTTATATGCTTATGAAATGATACTAAACATGATCATGAGCTGTGCATGCATGGGAAACAAGTCAAGAACGGATGCTTGTGGCAAACAAGTCAGCAACAAATGCTTGTGGGATGCACTTATTTTGAAGTGTACTGTCAAGTAGTAAACAATGGCAAAACTAAATAGCAACTACTTCTCCGCCATCGAGTGGAAAAGCTCGAGGATCTTCTCGGACTTGCCCTCCTCGCCTTCTTCGGGATCAACACCCCCCGAGACGATCTCCTTGTGGATGTTGAGCTCGATCTCCGCAGCCGCCACCGTATCGTCGTTCTCGCTCTTCAGATCGGCTGCGAGTTGTTTTGCAGCCTTCTGGCAAGCCGATAAAAATGCGCGGACCTCGTCTGCGCGCATCTTTTTCTGCGGTGGTTTTTCCGGGGGCCTTTTTCCGGGGACCGCCGGGGGAGCCATGAGCTCCTTGAGCTTCCCTTTTTGGCCTCCCTGCTCCGTGTTGCTCAGCAGGTGCTGGGTACACGCCACCATACCTTCGTGGGCGGCGGAGTTCTCCCCTTGGCCCGACCGACCGGCCGCCAGGCTGGTGAACTGCGAATACATGTTGAACATGAGCGCCATATGGGCGCCCTGTCTGTTCAACTGTTCGTTCGCCAGGTCGGCGTTGCAGGCGAACGCCTGCTTGAGGTCGGACGTGTGTCTCTCGTCCTTCTCCCCCAGCAGCGCGGTGAAATGCTCAGCCGCCATCCGCCGGCCTCGCTCCTCCGCGGACTCGGCCGTCAGTTGGAGCCGCTCCTTCCCCTGCTGCTCCAACTGACGGCGAAGCTCCTCGCACACCTTCGCCTCCTTTTGCCGCTCGGCCTCCGCCAACTCCGCCCGGAGCTCCTTCTCCTTCAAGAGCACGGCCTGCTTCACCTGCTCCTCCGTGGCCCCCCGAGCTGGAGTGGCCCCCCCGATCGCCCTCTCCAAACTCCGCGCCTTCTCCTCCGCATGCTTCGCCTTCAGCTCGATCAGGCGGAGCTTCTCGGCGTACTTCATCTTCTCCGCATGCTCCTCCAATTTCGCCTACTTCGCCTTTTCCTCCTCCGCCGCGACCTTCTCCTCCCGCTGCCGCTTGTGGCCGCTCACGCTCTTCGCCCTTGTCTTCTGCGCGCTCTTGGCCTTCTGCTCCTCAGACTTCGGGAAGTTGCATCCGTCTTCCTGGTTGCCTGACCACTTGAAGGTGATCACCTCCCTGGCCATACCCCTTTGCAGGGTCTTGGTGGTCAGCGCCCCACCTTTCCCCCCACCGCCAGCCCCCTCGCGGCTGATCTGCGCCACGGTCATCTTGGCCGCATCCCGCGTCCGCTGAATGATCACGCCCATTGACTGAGAAAAGGCGTACCGGAACGCCATCAAGCTGCGCTTTTCCTTCTCCAGGTCAGCCTGCGTCAAGGCAATCTGACGTCCCTGGGAGCTTCTGCTGCTGCTGCTGCTGCTGCTGCTGCTGCTGCTACTGCTGCTGCTGCCGCGGGGGTGAAGGACCATGAACTTCTCGTCCCTCACCAGCAGTGCCTCCGATCCACATCCCAATGGCAACTGCAGCACCTGGAAGTCCCACCCCTCAAACCCCGAGCTTTTTGCAGGAACACCAGGCCCTGCGTCTGGCCGCCGTTGGTGCGCAGCACATACCCCAGGCGCAGCACCCCACCGTGCGCCATGGGCAGGTTTTCGTAGTCCTCTTTCAGGAGCACGGGCATTCCCGTGCAGACCAGGCCCGATGTCTTGTCGGGGTACAGCACGTCCGCCCCCCCGAACACCTGCTTGATGCCCGTGTCCATAAGGCCGCTCTTCGGCCCGTAAAACCGGGTGACGAAATTCCCCTTCACGGGAATGCCCGCTTTCGTCACCGGCTGCAGCTCCGCCCTGGGCACCGTCTTGAGGGCGCCCGTCTCCATCACGCCGACCTCCACCTTCTCCTCCGTGACAGAAGTATGGAGGGTGACCACTTCGGAGCCCAACATTGCGAGGCCCCCGTCGAAGATGACGTTGTAGTCGACGCCCAAGAGGTTGGCAACCTCCTCGCCTTCCAAGCGCCTGCTTCGCCGGCGAGCTGCGTACTCCACCGTAAACTCTGTCAGGTTGTACACGGGCACATCCGATGACCTATCCACGTACGAATGTGCCCCCCGACGGACGTTCGGCCCCAGCTTTACGGCGTTCGACGGAATCGTCGGCCAGGAACAGCCAGGGTAGGCTTCCCCAAAGTGGAAAACCCCACGCCGGAACATTAATACCTCATATGCCTGCCCTACAAAAAGGGACTCCCTTGCATCACACCGCATATGAGAACCCGGAAATATCCCCACAGGGTACCCTGGAGTGAAGCAAAAAATAAGGGATAGTTCTATGCCGTCTAAATGCGGGCTCTGCAGATCAGCCCCGGGCAGCGTCAGCAACGCAGACATCCCACCTTTCCCCTTGCGAAGTACGTCCGGTCGCACGGTCGTGCGCTTCCACCCTGGATTTGCAATGACCTGCCTCCCTACCTCCGCAATCATCCTCCCCAGAAAACACCTCCGATCCACGTCTCCTATCCACCTACTACTGTCGTAGCGTGCATCCCGGTCCTCTGAATTAAAGTCGGCGAAGTTATTCAACCACTCCCCGGTCACGCATCCATCGTGCTCCTGAGGGGAAACTTCGACGCCCTCAACCCGTGCCACGCAAAACCCTTCCGTTTCCATGTCCCTCTCCCATCCTTCGGGCATTAACACACGGATATTGGACAGGTCGTCCTCACCTGGCGACGGCGTTTCCTTCTCATCCACCGCCTTTCCTCCCAGCAAGTTCTGGCTGACGGTCTCGCTGTCAGACTCCTCTGTGTGTGCTGCTGCTGCTGCTGCTGCTGCTGCGATCAATCCTGCTGTTGCTTGGGCTAGTGTTGCTTCTCCTGCTGCCTCTGCTGCTGGGGCTGCTGGGGCTGCTGCTGCTGCTTCTGGTTTTGCTTCATGCCCGTGTCCATAAGCTGCTGCTGCTTCTGCTTTTGCTTCTGCTGCTGC